>OZ025297.1:296496615-296608375 GCA_964019185.1 Maratus speculifer | reverse complement strand
TTCTCAAATCAAATGTGTTGTTTTTCAGAAGCTACCTAATTGCACTCATTTTCTTGATTTTTTTGGAAACACAATAGATTTTTCAGAAAATAGTGTCAAAATGGGAGTTTTGAACCAACTTTCTGCACAAGAGAAGAAAAAACAGCCAAATTATTCATTTTCAATGATATTATCACATATAACACAAATAAAATGAATGTGAAGCAAATCTCATTAAAAATATCTTTATTATTGATAAAGTTGTGAATAAAAATTACTTTTGGCTTGTTTTGCACTCAGTGTATTTGATTGAATGTGTTGTAATTTTGATGGAATACATGGATTGAGATATTGTTTCTTGTTAAAAGAATATTTGTCTTGATCATATTAGCCTATTGAGAGTTGTTGCAAGGTTTTAGGAACAGTTCTGAATCTTTACAATCTCTAAAATTGATCTCCCACTCTATACACGTATTTATGATGCATTTAAAATCTTCCTTGCTAAATCAAAGGGAATAGAAAATATATTATTGCTTTGTTGCCATTTTTTAGTTAAATTGTGTTATTTATTTATTTTTACTTATGTCCCTTTTGACAGTTAAATAATATATGAAACTGAAAAATCTTTCTACCAAGTTTTTAATTCATTAAAAGAAACAATGAAAAAAAAAAAAAAGTCTTATCCTTCTTAAATAACTCAAAGCAGATTTTTTTCAATCTAAGGTTTAGTTTTAAAAAGCTTTTGTTTATCAAAGTATAAGTTTATTTTAATAAATATTATGTAAAATTATTTTAAAAAGTAACATTTTAATATTTTTAAGCTTTGAAAGATAAAAAGTATTTGACCAGTTGAATATTAGCTATTTAATCGAGTATTTGGTATTTGGCCTAACAAATGCTGTTCAGATAGCCAAATCACATACTGGTATTTGGTTCATATTGTTATGTTATGAAAACCTTACATAACATTTTCTATTTAAAACTAACATAATATTTGCATAAAATAAATATTTTTTATTTATTAAAGTAAACAATACTTAGAATTCAATTTCTATTTACTAATTTCATTTTTCAAATAAAAATTTTTATCAATAATATTTTTTATTTAGAATTAATTTCAATGATTTATTAATATTTATTAAATAAAATAATAATGTCAATTTCTTTTAGCAATCTGCAAACTCTGTTTTTATTTTTAAAAGTTCATGATGTTATCTTGTTAACAATATTTACTAAGTCTTAAATGTAAAAAATCTATAACTTTTATTTTTTTTAAATTTTCATAGTTTTATTTATATTTAATGAATAAAAATATTTTTTCTCATTCCTCTGGTAAGGAATTTTAGCAAAATTGCTTCTCTACTTTATCAGATATACATTAAATTATATTTATAACTTTTTCTATCTTTAAAATGATGTGAGCATTTGTTTCCCTAATTCTGATGCCGTCAATATACCCATGCATTTCAAAAAGACAACTTTCTCCTTCTATTCAGCCCTTTGCACGCCGTATTGTGGATGCAAAACAGAAATTCCAATCTCACATCACCCAATTCTGAGAATTGGTAGTGTTTCTGAAACTCCCACTCATTCGATGTTGCCATTTGCTAATACTTTTTGCCATAATGTTAACTCAAAATCTCGTTCAATCTGCTATGCATCCAACAAGCCCTTTTTCTAGTTCTCTCGTTGGCTCTTCTTGCCAAGAACATAATTGCTATCAACAGCAATGTTTTCAATTTGAGTTAGGTAAGGAATTTTGACTGAAGATAACACATCTAAATTTGATTGGGAAAGTTTGTTGTCGTTGGGCCATGAGATTGAGTGAGCATTTCCCATTTACAATGAAATTATTGTTCTAAAATCTTGACAAATTACAGATAACGGAATTAATATAATGATTTTATGATCTGTTTTCATTTAAGAATAATTATCAGTTTGCTTTTTTCCCGTCCTCCCCCCTTCTTCCTCCCTTTTTATACTATTTAACATAAGATGTTAATTTAATCATTTACTTAAAAAACTTTCATGATTATATTTCTTCAATGCTGCTTATTTTACAATATAATATGTTTGGTAAATTGATGAAGATTAAGCTAATGTATTGTTGGTTATGTTAAAATTAAAATTAATGTTTTGACTTTAGGCAAATGCATCTACAACTAATGAAACTAAAGCCAAAATACCTCCATCAAGGCCACTGCCTCCTAGTGTCAGAGGCAATAAACCAGCTATTCAAGGTAATCAGCAATATTTAATATTTTTTTTTTTTTTTTTAATAGTATAACAGAAAAAAAGTCCTGGTTCTTTTTTTTTAAATTGGACTATAATTGTATATGTTCTAATTAAAATGATTTATTACATTGCATTTTATTTTTATCCTGTACAATAATTATAATTGTTATTGTGGTAATTTGTATTTTAAATAGTTTTAATTAGAATATATAGGCAAGTCAAAGGATACAATAATTTTTTTTTCTCCAGTAATTTATTCAGTATTGAACTGACACAAACAAAATGTGAATGTTACAATAGAGTGAACTTTATTTTAAAAAAAGAAAAAAGATTTATTACAATATTCAAAGAATCTTCACTCAACCCAGGTTGTACTCATTATTATAATCGACAATTACTGCAACTGATAGCATAGAATGCTACAAAAGACAGTATAGTTGACTGGTTTAAAACTTTTCGAACTAATCTGTTTTGCATAAAATATAAAAGATACTTTGAAAAATCTTTTGCTATTAAAAAAAAAGTGTTAACATAAATTGCAACATTACTGTCATCAAAACTACATATCTTTATGCGTGTGATGTCAAGATATGAAACGTGCTATAAGTTTTGAACAAAAATGCTACTAAGTGAACAGTTTAGAATCCTTTGTAGTCTAAGCAAATTTTGAAAATTTGTAAATACAAAAATGCATACAAAGTTAAAAAAAAAATATTTTAAGCTTTAGCTTAATTGAAACATTTTATCTGTAACAAATTGAAGTGTAAAATTATGTCTATATACCAAAGAGCCTGATGTTCGTAATGATACTGTCCACATGCTTTGTATGCGAATTTTTGATGATTTCAGAAAGTCAAAATCGATTGTTTCAAGCTCTCCACATTCTAAGTTTCCAAAACATTTATTATTTAAAACAAATCTTTAGAAGTTGCTGTGAGCTAAATATGCTATATCTCCGTTGACAATAATATAGGTCTTTACTTAACCCTTTCCGGCACACTATACCCGGTCTGGGATACCTAATTTAAATTCAAAACTTGAAAACGACACCAACAATATTTTAGCAAAATTTTGCTTTTAGAATAAAAGCTTAAATTAGGGGTTTCAAAATATCTAGAAAATTTGTCTGTGAATTCCGGTGTCAGTCGATAATTTCTTATTTTACTAACAGATTTTATCCGTGCCAGAAAGGGTTAAAAGTTTTGTAACTCACACAGGTTTCATCATAGAAAAGTTGACAAACTGAAACACTATTTCAAAATTATTATTCACTAAAAATATACAGACAAATAGATAAACTATATAAATTCATTTCTAACCATGTAAAGACATTTTTTTAAATGCATTGTAGAGCTTAAATAATAATAAAAAAGTAAGAAAGCACAGTAAACTATGTTATACATAAAACACGATATTTATGTTGTGAGAAAGGACAAATAGTTTCTCTTTTGTTGATAATAAGTTGAGCCTAAAAAAAATAACATATTCTGTTAATTTTTTTTTTTTGGATGAACCTGAACCATAACGAAAAATTAAAAGTTTTGCAGTAAATGTAGCATATGTTTTAATAATTGCATGTACAATATTTACCACAATTTCACAAACCGAAACAATATTTGTCATAATTTCACAAACTGGAACATCATTCTGGTTTGTTCCAGTACATTTTGAGCTCTGAACTCACAGGTACTTTATCTAAATACATAGTACAGGGCGATTCAAAATGAATGGTACAGAAAAATAAACATACCAGTGACTGCTGTAATGAGTTTATTTTTTAAATACAAATTTAACTTGATATTATGAATATAAAAGTTTGTAAAGATGATCAATATGGTCTCCTCGCAGGACTTTGTAAATGCCACTGTAGTAATCAAATTCCTGCCCCGCTTTTGCTACCATATCCTGTGTTTTTGTGTCCAATACATTACTGGGCTATTTTTTTAATTGCTGCAAGTCCTGCCAATGTGGGGGCATGAACACTGTGTCCTTCATATATCCCCAAAGGAGAAATTGTTGATTTTGAGGGATTTCATACAAACATTTCATGAAAGTTTTCTACAACTTTGTTTTTTGGCTGTCCTCTGCTTTTTCTCTTTTATTAATAACATGACTTGAGGTAATTCTTTAAAAAATTTAGTCAGAAAATATCCCTGAACAACGACAACTGATGAAGGTTATATATATTCTAACACACAGTAAGCTGTTTCTTTCAGGGATATTACCATTTTGAATAACAGTGCCTCCTGTGATGATTTTGACACAAGCAGACTTTTTGATATTACTAGTAATTTCAAATTGCATTTTTATTATTTAATTAAATCCATTACACAGAGATGCCACTTTTTTGCCAAATGGCAGATTTCTGCTTTTTTTAATTTTTAAAAATCTGCAATTTTTGTTAAGCGATCACAAAATAAAGTTTTTGTCAAACGATCATGAAGTAAAACGTCGATTTTCGTATAACGATTGCGACATTCAATGCCGATTTTCATCAAACGACCTCAACAGCGGTTTTCGTCAAATGGTCATGACATAAAATGGCGATTTACGTCAAACGGTTGCAACATAACACGGCAGTTTTCATCAAACAGTCACAGTATAAATCGACGATTTACATCAAACGATTGCGATGTAAAGCGCCGATTTTTGTCAAACTGTCATGATATAATGTGGCGATTTTTGTCTTGCGATGTAAAAGGGTGATTTTTGTCAAACGATCACGATGTAAAACGGCGATTTTTGTCAAACGATCACGATGTAAAACGACGATTTTTGTCAAACGATCGGGATGTAAAAAGGCAATTCTTGTCAAACAATCGCCAAAGAAAAGAAAAAAAAAATGCACATTTTTTGTTATTTACTTGCAGAATTAATCATAGAATCTATTGCCTGGTTACCTAAATTAATTTAAAATGATGCAATGTATAAAATTCCTCAATAAATCTCTTGCTGACTTACCTTAATTGATGTAAAATATTGTGAACTAAAGAAAGAATCATTTTTATTTACTCTTATAAGTTTTGATGGACAATGAATTAACAGCATATTTCAAACTTTTTGAGAAATGCACATTTAGAAAGACTTTTAAAGGTTTACAAGATGGGGGGTGGAATAGATAGTTTCTTTCTTAAAAAAAAAAAAAAAAAAAAAAAAAAAAAAATAGTTTGTTTTAAATTTAATTCTTTAGCTTATTATTGCTTTATACTTCTCACTAAATCAGCATTAGCAGCAAGTGGAAGTCTTAAAAAATAGTGTGGAAGAGACTTGAATGACAAAGCAGATTCAGTAACTAATTTGTTTTCATGAAGAACTATGATGAGTATTTACAATGCAAAAATTAAGCATAACTTTGCTTAAAAATAAAATCATCTAAAGCATGACAATTACTTTAACAATCTAAATCTTATGTCATTCTAAAAAAAATGTGGCTGCTGCTCTAAAGCAAGCAATAATGGCTTGGTAAGATGAAGCAAAAACATCCATCAAGTTTGTCTTTAACTACAAAACAGAAAAACAAAATTCTGCATAACAAACGATGCTATTCAAAAAGTAAAATTAATGCAAAACCGCCATTGGTTGAACTGTACTAACCTCTTGCTGAACGCACTGCCGATCGTGTATCAGGAACGGACGTGAATAGCGAAATAACCGGTGATCTACGATCACGGCACTGGAACACTAAAAAATCATGTATTTTGTTATTTTGCCATCAGGGTTGGGTTTTTGACGTCAAAAAGGGGTTTTTGACATGACAAAGGTTTAAACCGGATTAAACCGTCAAAAACCTGTCAAAAACCCATATTGTCACAATCTTCTGTGGTGCATTAGAGTTTGTTGTTAAATTTTAAAGAGTAAATTTTAAAACAACAGTTGCCATACATTTTGTTGAAATTTAATTATATTATGGGTAATTAGAAGGTCTTTAAATATTTTTAATTAATAAAAATTAAGGTAAAAATGACAGATTTCAAATCTCAGAAATTTATCTCTAAATGGATATGCAGAAATATTTGCACAAAAATTATGTTTAAATATCTTGTTTATTTATTATTATTAATTTAATATTTTTAAAAAATCTAAAGTTATTTAGTATGCATTTTGACAAGCTAATATTTGTAAGTGTTAACAAGTTAAGTGTTGTCAATGGAAGATTTTCAAAAGTGTAGAATTTGATACAATTATATAATTTAATAATTTTTTTATGCTATACACATTATACACATAATATATACAGTAGGTTAATTTGAATTTAAATATAATGCATATTATTTATTATATTGTATGATTATTACACATCATTATAAACTATTTTTATCTCTAACCCCCCCACCCCCACAGCACACACACTAATAGTATTAAAAATACAAATAATGTTTACTTTTGTAGCAAGGTAAGACAAGAAGTGATTATTCAACAACTGAATACTTAAAATGTTTAACAAAATTGTATAGTATTCAGTGAGAAGGAAAAAAAAGAAAGAAAGATTCATAAGTATTTGTATAAGCTAATTTTTCATCATTGTAAATAAATAGGCTGAATATTGTAAATAGATTCTCAGATATTTATAGAAAGGAGTTAATAACAGAAAAAAAATATTACACTGATCTATGAAATACTTCTAAAACACGAAATATTTTGCAGTTTTTTTATAACTAATTAAATACATAATTTTAAAAAATAAAGCATTCATTAAATACTTCCAATTAGTCTGATTACATAATCGAAATCAATCCAAATGAAAATTATCAAAGTAGAAACTTAGTTCAATAATCAAATTCATTTTCCCCATGTACCACATAACCAGTTTTTGAACACCTTTCTGTTCCTAATCGATTACAGAACATGTCTAATCTTTATTATTTTAAACTATACACTAAATTTGTTTATAAATAAATTTCTTCATAATATATCTCTGGATATTTTGAATAACACATTAAAATTTAATAAATAATATTAAAAATGATAAGTTTTCTAAAATCTAAGGTTTTGTTTAATATTAAAATTATGTTTCTTCAAAAATTTAATTTTTTTTTCTATAACATATTTAGAAACATTTTCTTTATTAAAAGCCAATAAATTTTACTTATTAAATATAAATATAGGTAGATATATATATGTAAAAAAATATTTTTATTTACATATAAATATAGGTTTTTGACAGTTTTTGACATTTTTGACAAGGAGGTTTTTGACGTGACGGTTTAAACCACGGTTTAAACCGTCAAAAACTGTCGCATGTCAAAAACTTGCCAACCCTGTTTGCCATGCCGGCAGCTGACAGCAATGGCGATTCGGTATAGTTTGTTATTGTCCCGGAGAGCGTAAAAACCAGAAATATGTCATATTCTGTTTATTTTAACATTAACTTTAAACTATTTGAATTGCCATGACAACAATTATAAACAATAAAGTTTACAAAATTCTCACATAAATGTTGTAAATTTTACTTTATGCATAATTTCTTCTTTTTTTGTTAATTTCTGAGTGGCATCCCTGTTTACAACAATTTAATGTTGTTTGCCTTTTTGTCGCATTCATTTTGAATAATCTGTAGTTTTTCCTGTTTCCTCAGCTTTGCTTTTTCTAGCACACTGAGTCTTGCACTGATGATGAATTTCGATAGTAGATTTGAAACGGCTGTTTGCTATCTTTTCATGTATTGTTTGTGCATTTCTAAAGGTTGTTTTTCTATCTTTATACTGAAGAGTAAGGTTGCTGATAAATTACTAATTTTCCATTGAGCCATTTGAATTCTGTTCCTAACATTTTAACTACAATTTACCGACAATTTTAATGAGAGTTGGCAAGTTTTTGCCATAGGCAGAAAAAACCTGGTTAAAATCCCCTGGCAAAAATAGGTTTTTGCCAAAGTAATGGCAAAAACAGGCTGTCTGTTTAATTTTTTTTTCCAGAAAAAGTGAACAAAAATATTTTATGAAAGAAAAATAAACTTGAAACATTTCTAAAGGTGTATGGATATACTCAGTAATCACTAGAGCTGGATGCATTAAGATATAAGAATTTATTCCTGGATCGAAGATCCGACCGTCTTACATCGTGGCTGACAACGAACGAACTGCCGAACATCGTTCGCGGCTAAACTGCATTTTGGCTGGCGCTGATGGCGCCATCTAGTGCACATCATAACAGATATAACATTCTCTTCCTTCTTAAAGGAAATATTCAAGTTGTTAGACATGCACAATACAATAAAAAAAAATAAAGTCCTTGACACAGTTCAAAATTTAACAGTCCAATTTAAAAAGTCTAATATTGCAAACGTTCAGGTTTTGCTTTTTGACGAGTGGAACGTCTAGGAAGTGGCGCTCCTGGATTCTGCAAAACTGCTTGCGGCGAGAGTGCTGGAGGATCTGCCTGAGAACTGTGTTCTTGGACACTTACCTGCGGAGACAGCGTAGGAGGTAGAAGGGTGTCTGTCACCTGATCAGCTGGTAACTCTACTACATCTCTCGGTTGCACTGTAGACACTGACACATCTGATCCTGAAGAAACAGAATCTGGTAGTTCTGGAGCTGGAGGAATTTCCTGTAGAGTGTCCTCTTGCCTGTAACGAATTTGATCAATGTGTCGTGTCCAAATACCCCAAGTTGTCTTGACTTTGCACATTGTATTCCCCATTGTTCCTGTAACCTTTCCAGCAACCCAAGATGGGCCCCGGGTAAAAGAGCGCACCCAGACAGGAGTGCCTTCTGTAAACTTGCTATTATGGGTATCTCCCCTCTCAGATGTTTTAACTTTAGCACTGCGGATAAGATCCAAACGCATGCGAAGAGGTCGTCCGAACATTGCCACAGCTGGAGATATACCCGTTGCCTTTGATGGGGTATTTCGAAAATTCAGAAGAAATCTGGTCAGTCTTTCAGTGAAAGTGCCTTCTTTAGCTTTCTTCAATGCAGTTTTTACTGTACGCACTGCTCTTTCCGCTAAACCATTTGAATTCGGATGGTATGGTGCGGTTTTAATTGGTGTAATGCCATTTCTTTTCAAGAAATTTGTGAATTCGTCACTACGGAAGCCAGGTCCGTTATCACTGACTAAGCTCTCTGGTAAGCCAAAGCGTGCAAACAGGTTACGCAGAGCTATTATCGTTGAAGTTGCTGTGGTGTTGGGCACTGGAATCACTTCAAGCCATTTTGTTTTGGCATCAACTATAATTAATAGCCAATGGCCTTCTACAGGACCCGCATGGTCGATATGGATTCTCTCCCAAGGTTTTTTAGGTGTGAGCCAAGGGATTTGTGTCGAAGGAGGAGCTGCAGCATTTTCTTGACAGTCGAGGCAGTTTCGAACTTTTGTTTCTAAGTCCCGATCAATACCAGGCCACCAGACATGGGAACGAGCCAGAGATTTAATAGCAGAAATCCCTTGATGAGCACTGTGAAGTTCATCCAAAACAAATTGACGAAACTTTCCTGGAACAAAAACACGGGAACCTCTGAGAATGATGTTTTCCTCAACTGACAGTTCATGTCGGATATGCCAAAAGGCTTGTAAATTTTCTGTCACTTTCTTTGGCCACCCATTTTGAATATGAGATCGTAGACGGCTCAGTGCAGGACACTTGTCTATCTCCCTTTGGATTAGATGTGCTGTCAGTGGACTATCATTTAATTGTCGGATAAGCAAAACCGACTCGACAGGTACTGGAGGCTCCGCCATTTCAGATTTCAGTGGAAGTCTGCTGCAAGCATCAGCATTTCCGTGCAACTTCCCTTTTCGGTACTCTATCTTGTAAACGTAGGCAGATAAAGTCAATGCCCATCGCTGGATACGGGCTGCAGCAACTGATGGAACTGGTTTTTCTTCTGATAATAAAGTTACCAAAGGACGATGGTCTGTAAGTAACGTAAATTTACGTCCCAAGAGATAGTTCCGGAATCGAGTCACTCCAAACACTAAGGCTAAAGTCTCCTTCTCAATGTGACTGTAATTTTTTTCTGCTTTCGTCAGGGAGCGAGAAGCAAAAGCGATTGGTCTATCACCATCTGGAGTTTTATGTGACAGAACAGCACCAAGCCCGTAAGGACTTGCATCACAAGCCAGGATCACTTCCTTGTCTTGGTCAAAATGCACTAGTAATGATGATGTCTGCAGGACATCTTTAGCTTTTTTAAAAGCTTCTTGTTGTGATGAACCCCATCTCCATGGCCGTTTGTTTTCCAACAACTGGTATAAGGGTGCTAATAGTGTTGACATGTTAGGCCGCCGAACTGCCGAACATCGTTCGCGGCTAAACTGCATTTTGGCTGGCGCTGATGGCGCCATCTAGTGCACATCATAACAGATATAACAAAACTTAACACAGCTCACTTTATAACAAAATTATAAAAGAAAAAGTATTAATTTTATATAAATAAATAAACTTAATTACTTATTCATATTTATGTATGTTAGAAATTCAAATACACAATTATATTCTAAATTCGATTTTTAAATACAAAATTATATTTAAAGCAGAACACTACTTGAACTTGAAGAGGCATGATATGGTCTACCCAGTTGTGAAGCAACTTTACGAACAAGCTGTGAGTAGTAGTTTAGAAATTTTGAGTAAGCCTTAAAATAGAGTAACTGCAGAATGAGCTCTGCCGGAGGAAGAAGTCTACCAGTAGTGCTTAGTGCAAAGCACTACATGATAATAAGCGTGAAGGATTCATGATAGATTAAAAGGCCTAAAATGCTGGCAGCTCACGGTACACAAGTTGTTGAGTGTCGGTGACAGCCATTCGACCAAGTCGAGGCCTTGACAAGGGCCAGCCCATGCCACTGAACACCCAACGTCTGAACACCGTACAGCTGGAGATGAATGAGTGAAGAGTTAGAGAAAAGGGCTACTTATACGGGGTGACTGCTGGAGCAGCCAATCTGAAAGTAGTAGGGCGGGGCAAGCCAGCAGGAGAAGACTGAAGGGTAAGTCTAGTAAAGGAATAGTAGTTCAAGATCAATGAGAATGCAAGCAAACTGTAAAGGATGGCAGAGCGACACAATTTAAAAAAAGGCTCTTTTCAGGTACCACACAAAAACAACAAAATTAAAAAATATATATAAAAATATTTAACATAGCATGTGTCATTTCGTTGACATCTTTTAATTTTTTTTTCCATTTTAATATTTTAATAGTTAAGATTACATTTAAAATTTCAAAGATAAAAAATAATAACACTAAGAATTAATTAGAGTCACAATTACGCTTTGCTAACAGCTCACTGAAAGTGAGTAATTTAGATAAAGGATCTTTTTGCATTTTGATTTTTTCAAAGACGCTCTTGAGTTTTTGGGGAATCTCGTCAAAAGAAATGACTTGCAATTCAGTCTTAATTTTTTGAAGTATCTCAACAATAGTTGGAACATTGCTGGTTAACTTGTGAGGCTCGTAAAGCTGCTAAGTAGGGGCTAATGGATTGTTATCATTTTTAGGAGTCGTAACCGGATTTTGATTAATTTTAGTCTGAGGCCTAGTTTCAGGTTTAGCGGCAATTTTGGAGTAACTTTTCCGAAATTGAGGTTTAACAGGAAATTTAGTGCAGCCTTTGTAGTTTGAAGGATGTGAGAGTTCGCAATTTACACATTTAGGAGGAGTTTTAGGACCCTTTTTTATAAGGTTAACACTACAATCAGTAGATAAGTCATCATCATTAGATTTAGTTAAATCAGAATTATTAGTTAGACTAGCATTACTAGAATGAATAGAACTTTTGTCATTATCCTTAGTTAAATCAGGTTTAGAAGTTAGATTAGCTTTACTAGAGTTAGTAGAAGTTATCATTAGATATAGTTAAATCAGAATTAGTAGTTAGATTAGCAATACATTTTCCCTTAATCATCTTTTGGTAAGCAATTCGAAAAAGCCTTGTGTTCTCAGAATTAGAATAAGAGTCATAAATAGAAGTGCTAGACATATCATTACCCGGCAATGATACATCGGTCCCAGCGGTCCGGGACCTCGAAGACATTCATACAGCAATAAGGTGATCAGTCAGGTGCTTACACACAGGCTATCAATGTGAAGCAGAACACTATAAAATTTAATATAATTCAGTGATATCTCCATCACATCCTAATTTTTGTTGTTTTAGCATAGCACTGGGTCGGCGAACATTTTTATAGCCATGTGCCATTTCCCCCCCCCCCCCCCCAAAAAAAAAAAAAAAATGTTATATGAGCTTGACGTGCCAACTAATAAATAAACTTAGAGGATTGAAAAATCATGATTAGAGGGAGATTGTTATTAAGATTTTAAAAAAAATGGGTAAAGTACTTATAAGATATTACATTGTAATAATCATAAAAACAGTTACATTTTAAAAATCAATAAAAAATGTGCTTAAGTATTTTGTTGCTTTTTGGAAGACAAAAAATTAGTGCCAGGTTCATGCTCATTTAATTACGACAGAATGCAAACTGAACTGGATTTATCAGACAGCTACTTTTCATTTGATTTTTTGTATTATTCATTTTTGAAAATAATGATCTAATGGTCATAAGCAAGAGGGAAAAACATTAACAGAACAAATGCTAGTTTCTTTAAATAACTCTGAAATTAATTTCAGAACTTTACCATTGATACTTTTACTAATTTTATTTTACCAATTTTACTAATTTTGATTTTAATTTTATTAAATTTTGCCAATGATACCTTTACTAATGTGGAAATTTACGTTATTTTAAAAAGCCACAATTAAAATTCTTCAATTTCCAATTAATCTAATTTAGACACAATCGTATCATACAAGTTTATGTATTTGTTGCAACATGACTTGGTATTGATGTAGAGCCACAAATAACAATATGCCAAAACTATTCTTTAGCGTGCCACTTTTGGCATGCATGCCATAGGTTTGCTGACCCTGGAATAGCATAACAATAAACTAGCTTAGAAAGAGCATTTGTTGATAGTTTCTTTCAAATTTTAGTTTGCGCAAATGAAAAATTTGAAAAAAAACTTTCGATACCTACCAGCACTAGCACTACTTGCTGGGCACATTTGAATGTGTACAATTAAACTAATGAACAAAAGTCTTTTGAAATCTCGCAAGCTATTTTGATACTTCTCCACCGATTAATAAGCACTGACACTACTGATCACTTCTGCAAAAGGGAAGAGTTTTTCTTTTAGCTTGAAATCAATAACATAAAATATAAAGGCCAGGATTTCATTTTATATAATCATGCTTTACAGCTTTCTTTTTGTTCATAATTTAAAAGATCGCCTTTTGTACTTTAGATGTAATAAATGTGCTACAAGATGACATGGTAAAACCGCATGTTGGAAATAACTTTTTTTAAGTTTGAAAAACATGGTTTTAACTCCTCATTTTTCAAAGGATCGTGCCATATATAACAATCATCTGCTATGGTAATTGAATTCTTTTGCATCACATTATTAATGCAAATTAGTGCCAAAGACCAAGATATTTACATATTTTTAAGACTCATTACATAAAACAAAAATAGCAAAGTTATGTGAAATTTTTTGATAATTAAAAATATATTAAAAGCGGACAAAATACTAAACTTAAAAAAGAAAAAAATAGTTTTCCAATTTTTAATCTAGTTCTTAAATTCCTAAGTATTAGACCGAATTCCATCTATTTTAATAGATTTAAAATATGTAAAATTATTTATTGATTAGCAAATTAAATAAAAAATATTGAATGATGTTTTATTAAATTTAATTGTTAACACTTACAAAAACACCATTATTATCCTTATTAGCTTATAAATTTTATTACATATTAAAGACAAATAAGAATTTGCCAGTTTTTTCCAGTTTTTTGCCTGGTTTTTTCCAGATTTTGCCACTCTCCTGGCAAAAATATATTTTTGCCAGGAAAAATGCCAACCCTGATTTTAATTTCAAATACTGAATTCAATTTCTTTTGTTTTAGAAAAAATTCTCATTTCTTTGTCACTCTATAAATCTCAAGGCATACTGATGAAAATTCTTTGTAGTAGCCCTCTCTAAAATGTAGTTTTAATGTAAGACATCTTGTTGTTGTTTATTATATAGGTTAGATTGTTAATATTAATCTATTTACACCACTCTTCAAATCTCATGACTTGCTGATGACTAGTTTTTTGTAATAGCCCTCTCAAAAATGTAATTTAATGTCTGTTTATTATATGGGTTATGCTTAATTTAGATTGTTTATATTAGTAAGTGTTAAATGAACTAAATGTATTTAGAACCTACAAATTATGTGTGGCTAATTTATTTCATTATAATGTAATGAATATAACATTTATACTTTTTTTTACTTAATCTAGGTTCTTTAATTTTGACTAAAACTATATCCAGTGAAGAATGTATTGTTAAAGCTCCAGAACCTATTAAAAAAGCCATATTGCCAGATGTTTCTAGCATATCTGGTCCTGAAATCCTTCCTACTAAAAGAACTGGTGTACCTTTATCTGATTTTAAGCCTGTTTCTGTCGACAAAGAAGCTGTACTACAATCTAAAAAGACTGATGTTTCCTCATCAGATTTCAAGCCTGTTTTTCCTGACAAAGAAGCTCTACTACAACCTAAAAAGACTGATGTTTCCTCATCAGATTTCAAGCCTGTTTTTCCTGACAAAGAAGTTGTACTACAACCTAAAAAGACTGATGTTTCCTTATCTGATTTCAAACCTGTTTATCCCGACAAAGAAGTTGTACTACAACCTAAAAAGACTGATTTACCCTCATCTGATGTTAAGCCTGTTTCTTCTGAGAAAGAAATTCTAGAACTGAAAGAAAGTGTTGAATCTTTAAAGATGATATCTGTGACTAGAAGTGAATTTAACGAACTTGAAAAACAGGTAATATATATATTTAATAGTACTAGAGGGCTCTACCCTCTAAAAGCTATGTTCGCTAACCTTAGATCAGACACACCAGTTTCTAAAAAGCATGCTAATTTCAATGATTTTTAAATTTCAATTTAAAAGAAAAGGAGTGATCTCCCTGTAAACAGGTTTCCATTCATTTTCTTTTTATTGGAGATTTTTAAGGCCAAATCAGCTGCTGTTAAGCAATGCAATGTCTGTTTTCATCTTTGATTAAAAAAAAGTTAACATTTTAAAAATAAGCTTATGTAAAATGAATTAAGTAAAAATAGTTAAGCAAAGGGTTAAAATAATTTTTCCACAGTACTAAACTATGTCCAAAGTACTGTAAAGCTGCTATCTTTTTAGTTGTGAACATATTGTATGTCTATCTTAAATCACCATGAGGAAACGAAATTGGAAATGTCAAGGGATCTGCATGTTGTGAGGTTTAATTGATAATAGTGGTCTCACAGCCATCTTCTTGTCTTGAATAAACTTTAAGATCCCCATTGAATACAATTATCTTTTGACTCAATTATGAAAGTAACTTCCGAAGTCGTTTATTTGTTATATTTGTGCTTGTTTTCAAATTTATAACTTATAAAATTTAAAATATTGTTGTCCACCGATTCTAGTTAATTCAAGCAACATTCTACAAATTTAGCATATGGATTTATTTGTCTGAGGTGTTCATATAAATATATTGTTACAGATTTTGTAAATAGTTGGTATTTGTACTCAAAAATAATGTAAATAATCAGGGTTCAATTTAAGCAGTATCACATCGCAATTTGCAATTCAAATTTAACTAAAATGCGATCCAAGAAATGCATTAAATCGCAATCATTGCGATACATATTTCCCACACCCTTTGTTATGTCATGTACACTTAAAGTTAAAATTTAAAGATGTTTTTACACGACATACATTGTGTTTTCACTCTCTCCAAGTGTTTATTTACAATGGAAGTACAGCGAGACGCCATTGCTGAGCGTAGTTTTCCCAGTAAACACATGATTTGTTCCCACCGTATTTTTTACGTGCTATACAAAAGTGTCTGCTATTCAAAACTGACTTTGTATAGCAGTTACTGCTATGCAACTTTCTTTTTCTAAATCAACCCCTGTAAATAATCCTAATAATCATAAGCTAATATTAGTTTTTGTTGCATGAAAGTGTCTCAATTTGTTGATTTTTTGCAAGCACTGAAAACCGATTGGTTTTCATTGGATGTCTATGGCAACTTGGCGAAATATTAAAGATATTGCTAAGTTGGGATTACTTTTGGTGACTTCTTTTGATCATCAAATTTGGCGACAGAACCGGGCCTCGCCCCCTGCGATATCTATGCAGATTTTCATTAGTTCTTTTCTGATTTGTTACTTTTTTTATGTGTATAAGGATAATATAAAAGGTTATATTTATTTTAATTTAACAATACAGTAGGGTGCCAATTATCAGAGCTCCAATTAATTGAGCTTCCAAACTTCCAATTATTCAAACGATCTATTTCCTTCAAAGAATAATTTTTTAAATCAAACTTTCAACTATCCAAGTTACCCTATTTCTCTCATTTTTCTTCTCCTTTAGATTTAGTGAAATCAAATCCCCGATAAGTGTATCGTTGGGAGCAGTGACAACAGAATACAAGTCTTAGGGAGAAGGGCTGACATGGTAGAAAAATGAAAAATAATTGAAAAAGAATCTTTTAAGATTTGAAACTGAAATTTAAATAATTAGAATGTTAGATTTATTTCGTTAGAAATGTTGCATTGCAATTTTATGATCTAATGATCTATTTATAAACTGTCTGCTTCAATCTCTCTATAAAACTACTCATTTTCATATACAGTAACTTACTTTATATTTGCTCAAGAAGAACTCCAGTCATGAATAATTCATATATGGTAGTGACAGCATTAATTTGTTTTTTGCTTTTGAATAGAGAAAAAAAAAATATCGATAAATTTTAGATTACAGTAGACTTCCTCAAATCTGCACAGCTTGGGACCAGTGGTTGTGCGGATTTTAGATTTTTGCAGATTTCTGCTCATTGCTTTGTTTATAGTTTTTAAAAAGTAATTTGTATGCAATTAATAATGAAATCAAAAGTATAATGAATGTTTACAATATACTAAAATATTAAAATAAGTAACTAAAATAATAAAAATTTAGATAATTTTTAAAATGATTAAAAAATTAAAAGCAAAAGTCAAGTTAATAATAAATAGTGTACAATTAAATATTTGTTATAAAGATGAAATGTGTTTTTCCTAAATTATTCAATGGAACTTGCTTCATAAAGGTACAACACTAATTTGCATCAGGCTCATAAAATAACGAAGCTTTATTTCAAATTTAGCCAGACTGAATAACTAAAAAAGCTTGATTAATACATAACTATATTTGGTAAGATTGTGATTACCAATGATATCTGCAAATCTGCAATATCTTAATTTTTTCAGAAGTAAATTATTCTTTCTTCATGAAAAAACATGAATTCAATAACCTTAGCAAAAATTACAAATTAAAAAATGTATGGAATTGATATAAAACTAAAAAAGTCAAATTTTGCACCTACATCTGAATTGAATGTTTCGTTGTTTACATCAGTAAATTATATGCGGATTTTAGAGAGTTGTGGATTTTAGGAATGTGGATTTGAGGGAGTCTACTGTATTTAAATTAGAAATGTTGCATTGCAATTTTATGATCTAATGATCTATTTATAAACTGTCTGCTTCAATCTCTCTATAAAACTACTCATTTTCATATACAGTAACTTACTTTATATTTGCTCAAGAAGAACTCCAGTCATGAATAATTCATATATGGTAGTGACAGCATTAATTTGTTTTTTGTTTTTGAATAGAGTATAATGAGTCACTTTAGTCGAAGTACAATGAGCTAGAAGCAAGTGAAGTTTCCTATGTATCTACTCCTGTCTGATAATGAAGTGGGCAAGATTTCTTGGAAGTAGAATAATCAATTACAATGTAATTTATAAAAATATAGATTTTATTAAGATAGAGATAATAACATGACCTGTGGCTTTTTTTTTTTTTTTTTCAATTCAATCTGTTGTTTGAGTAATCAAAGCTCTAATGTTATGCTTTGGATGATTTCAATAAGTATATTTTAGCGCTTGTCACATCAAAACCATACATGGATAGATGAAAATGAAATCAAAATTTGATGACTTAACAATATACTAATAAATAAGAATTACATGGATATAAAGTTTTGAATTTGGAATTTGAAATTTATTTTTAATCATTGCAAAACAGGTTGCGACACAGATATTTTTTAAAACTCAAAATAATCTTATGAAATGATCTGAAATCTTGTATTCATATAAAGCTTCTAGATACTGATTTCTATTAAAATAAAATTTCAATAAATTTTTTTTTTCAATATTATTTTCAAAGGGATAGAAATTTTAAATGAAATTGCATTGACACCAGACACAGAATTTTTTTTTTTTTTTTTTTTTTTTTAAGAAAAATAGCTAAAAATTGTTTTTAAATCATTTCAAGAGATGTGCTTTGAAAAATTAGGGTTTGTTGTGGAAGAACTATTTTTAAATGGTTATATGCATTACCAAACCTTGTTTATTTTATCAGGTTAATATTAGTAATAATATTATCAAAAACAATATAATTTTTTACACTTTATATTTAAAATGTGTGTAACTATTTTTATATTTGTTTATACTTAAAAAGTTACATTTTTTATATAGGTGAAAGAATTAAAAGAAAGCCTTGAGCAATGCATTAGCATGAATAAGAAAACTATAAATGAGTTAAAAGCCGAATTGGAATCAGAAAAGAAAAAGCGCCAGGCTTTGGAACTTGAGCTTCAAAACATGAGAGAATCCCAATCTACCTAGCAGTAATGATTTTTAATTACCAATCAAAAAGTATTTTATCAGATGCCAATTTGTTTCTTAAAAATAGTATATACATTCCATTTTGATATAATAATATATTGTTATTTTTGCATAATGAATTGTTACTGTTAATAGATATAGGATTGATAATATATAAAGTATCTTATTATGTTTATTAAAATGTGGTGAATGCTGTTTACAGCTTATTTTGTCATGTGATGTATAGTTTCTTAGCATTCCTTTTTTTTTTCTTTATGCTTATCTATTAATATTTTGCTCATTTTGGTGTTAAGTTTTTTTTTTTTTTATAATTACTTAAATGGTACTTCATGTGATGAAAAAATTTAATTGGTGCTGTAAAGAATTAGGATGTTTTTTTATTGTGAGAATGAATTTTGGAAAAACTCACAAAAATAGCTAGGGAAAAGTGAAATAGCTGTCTGTATAATTAAATTTAAAACACTGTAAATCAATTGACCTGGAATATTGTATATTAGCAGTTTTTTAAATAATGGGCTTTACATCATTATTACTAAATATTGTTTTGCTAAACAAAAGTTTGAGTGATGACTGTCAAAATAGAGTTTTCTCAAAGCACAAATAAATATAAAGAAAACTACATAAAATCTTCATTTGACAGATAGAAATAAAATGTAAATTATTTAAAATTAGCATTTAATCTATTAAATTGCAGAATAGTAATTTACACCTAGATTATTAGTTTGCATGAAAAAATTTAGTTTGAATTTAACAAGTTTCTTTTTTTAAATTGATTTATTAAATAAATATCGATAAATAACAAATAAAAAGTTATATATTTTTCAAATTTTTTTTCTTTTCTTTTTCTTTTTATCAATGACATTAAATAAAATGTTTAATTATGTTTTAATTTATTCTATTAGCATGAAATATATAATGATGCTCTTATTGCATCATATGTAAGAAATTAATACAGTTTTAAAATTAATAAAAATTAAAAAAAACTATGTGTAATGAATTCTTATTGTTTTGAAACATCCTTGAAAGTTTAAGCATGAAGACTTTTATTACTGCATGCCATTTCAAATTAGCTTATTAATGAAATATTAATTTATTGATGAATCAGCTACAGTAAAAGTCTTAAGGTAGAATAGTTTTTGCTTTTATAAATTAATATACAATATTCCAATTTTGAAAATTCAGTATTCATGCCTTGTTAATATGTTTACTAGAATAAATGCATATCTTATTTGTTGATATTCTTTGAATTATATCAATTAGTAAATTTAATATAGTCCTTTAAAATTATTTGTTTGAAATGCTATGCTGTTTAAAAAAATACATATATATGCAATACTTGTACTAGCTTATCAGTACTTATTTTTCTAATAAGCTATTTTAAAGACTTAAAATTTACTTAATATTTTGTAAGTGCTCAAAAAAGTTGTCCCTTTACTATATTAATAATCTATCGGAATTATTTTCAGTTTGTTGATATTTTCTGTAGTTTTATTTTTATAGCAGATAAAATTAATAATATATATTTTTTAAAGACATGCTGGTTGGTCACCCATAGTTTGAGACATAATTGAATGAATGAATGAAATGAATTAACATAATTTAATTCATTATATATATACTCAAACTCACTTAATACATACATACCTAAAACAAGAAAAACATGCTCAAAATGAATAAACTGCATGTTGAGAATATTCATCATTTGAACTATATTAAGATTTTTAAACTTTCTACAAGGTATAAAATTGCGGTGATAAGCAATGTGACAAAATAATATCTGTTGAGATTTTTTGTCTCATTAAATTCCTAATATCAAGACTTATTTGTAGTTAATTACTATTCTATTACAGCAAGAGCAATTATGTATTTTATAATTTTAAACTCTAGTATTTTATCAGTTTTTTAGAGGATAGAACTTTAACCCATCAAAATACTCTGCCTCTCTCTACCTCTTCCATACACATACACATTCTTTTTCTGCTAAAGTAAATGAACTGCCAAAAGTATTTAAAAATAAAAATGCTTCCTGAGTTAAGACACATAAGCAGAGCTTCAATATGATGTTTAAAGCTTCTATCTACCAAACTCTCAATAAATGTTAATGTGAAAACACTAGGATTTTCTGGTATATACTTCCATTCATAGTTTAATTAAAGGAAATTACAGAATATTCTATGTTGATTAAATGACATAAAGTGAAATTTTGCAGTGAGATAATTAGATAAGTTAATTTTAGAATTTGGTTAAATTCCTAATTATGTATGCTTATTTTTCAAAGATTATTTCTTTCATGGGTTTTATGAATAATAGCTAATATGAAAAATTTTATATACCTCTTGTTTCTTGTATTAATCAAGTTCAACTATATGTTGTTTTATATGTAATGTATTCTATTTCAGTATTAAAGATTTTAATTTGCTATTTTTATATAATTGTAAATTTAATGTCAAAGCTTATAAATACCTACATATATGTAAACAGATCTGCAAATAATTTAGTTTTTAGAATCCCTATCGATAAATTATATTTTGAAACTCATATGAAAACATGCAAATTTCAATAATATTTTTAAATAATATATTGGGTTTTTTAAATGTAAAACTAAATATTACAATTATTAAAAATTAATAAAGAGATGTAACATCTGATTTTAAAATTTTATCTGTTTTTAAATGTACTAAAGTATTGGATATTTTTGGATATTTGGTAACTTCTTAAATATTGTAATTCAAGGAATATCAATGAATTGTATACAAGTAAAAATATGTGCAAATTAAAATAATTTGTTTTTCAATATTTATGTGCTATCCTTTTTCAGTTTTTGATAAATGCTTTATATTTTATATAAATGCTTTAATAAATTCTATAGTTTGTATTGAGACAAAACACCAAATTATTTTTACAATTTTAGCTTTGCTATTAATTTCTTGTGCTGTACTTTTTCTCTGTGATTTTTAATTACTGATTCTATGAGCTTATTTATGTGCAATCCTTTTAGCCTTTCAGCTTTGTAAATTTTCTTTTGCTCTGTGTATCAGCTCAGTTTTAAAAAATTTTAAATTAATATAAAATATTAAGTATGTTGCTTATTAATATATATTTTCATTTCTAATTTGTGATAAATTACTAATTGCTCACTAATTTTGCTTAATGTTATATATTATTTCTATTTATTTCATCTGATACTAAAAATCATTCTTCTTTTTTTTTTTTATATTTAAATTTATGATCATAAAGCCGGTGCTTTTGAAATTGGTGTGTGTTTGGGGGGGGGGGGATAATAATAGGCTTGTTTTAAGTATAAACTTGTTATACATAACTTTTGCCTTCTCATTAATTAAAATTATTTGTACTTTTTTTTAAGCTTTAGTTTTTGTCTTTTAAAATAAATTAAAACCTCCAAACCAATGTAATTCAGGAATGGTTGTGCTCCAGATACACTGCAGATTTATTATTTTTTATTTTTCAATTGATTCTTTTAGTTTTACATACTAAACCAGGGATATGTTTAGGAAAATTTTAAGTTCTTTAAAGGACCCCACACAAAATAATTTATCTTAAAAAAGGACCCTTCACAAAATTCTTTATCCCCAAACAGGACCCTTTGCAAAATTATTTGTCACTTAGTTTTTATAGAATTTTTTCACCTTAAAATTGAACTTTTCGCAAATTTAATCATTTAAAAATAAAATCTGGCCTGTAAATAAACATTTGAACCCACCAAAGAGCACATTACTTAGCTTTTTTATATAGGAAGGGTAGAGCCTGAATACATTGATAATTTAAAATTCACAAAATTATGACTAGAATTTTCACAAATATAAGAAAAACTTATTTCACAAGAACATGACCCTGTGAGAAAAGTCTGGACCGACCCCTGTAAACACACATTCAGAACTGCATAAAGAAATACAAATTTTGTTTTTGATGTTAAGACATTGAAAGAAAATGTGAAAAAAAATAAATTTGAAGGTCAAACAAATGAAACTTGCACTATTCTTTAATGTATAATTTCCAGAAATATTTTTTGAGATTATTTGGACTCTAAACATACAACTTTTTCTTTTGTTATTATTATTAATGTCTGAGGGTATATTTGACAGTTTTTGTTACTATATAAGAAGATAGTTACAAATAAGTGGGAAAATAATTTTTGCCATTTATTTGTTCACTTTTTTCATGTGTAGTTTTAACTTTTGAGTCTCATCAAACCTACCTTATTTAATCACAAATTTTTGTCATTAAATAGGGCAAATATTACAATTTAAAAAATAGTGATGCAAACACCCTAAAAATTGTTAACTGGTAGAAAATCCCGGAAAGGTGTTTAAATGGTTTAAAAAGTTCCATAAATTATAGATTTTCCTTATATGATTTAGTTATTGCAAAGAAAAATGAATTTTGAAATTATTCAGTTTTTCTTATTGTTTTGAAATATTTTTTTGTAAGGTATATAAAAATTATTTGAAATTTCTTACTAGAAGTATTCAAAATTCAAATTTACCTACATTTAAGTGTTCAGTTAAAATAGCTTTTGTAAGTTTTATTACTACAGATAACTTGAATGTTTGTTCTGAGTACACTCAAATTTCTCTACTTGCTAAAAATTTAATTAAAGATAATTTTTATTCTTTACTTAAGAGGACATAGGACTTTTAAATCTAAAAAATAAAATAAAAATGTTGAGTATTCTTTTATTAAATAATAATATACTTTAAATTATTTATGATTTTAAACCAGTTTTCTTACCCCCTACTCCTTTGAATAAAACAATTTGATTTAGAAAAAAAAAATTTTTGTTGATAACTAATATATTAAATTTGACAATCTGCCATTTTCTTGAAAATGGGAGGGGGAAAAAATGTTGAACGAAACAAATTTGTATATTTTAATGTACTTTTTGTTTTATTAGTTTCACACGCAACCACTTGAAGAAATCTTAAGTATTGCAGAATGATATACCCCGGATAACATCAAATGTCTACTGTGTGATGCAAGGGAGAAAAAAAAATCCAAATTTTGTAATAAAAAATTGTTTTTTAAAGTAAAAATAAGGAGTTTTTTATACAAAAACCTAAATAATTCTATCTCATTTCTTATTTTTTTTCCCAAGTTAAACATTTCCCAAGCCACTTTAATAAAGCAGTTTAACTATTATGAGAATTAAAGTGAATTTGTGTATTTGTTTTCTTCAAATTATATCCCAGAATTATTACATTGGCAAAAATTTTTGAATTTTATATGGATAAATGACATTTACATTTTAAATTGTTTAGTTATAGGGATTTTTACAAGGAGTCACAATCATCCCTGATTATTTTTATGCATTTATAATTTTCATACTTTGGTGATAAATTCAAGGTAAAAAAAAAAAAAAAAAAATGTATACATTAAAATATTTTGTAATTATTTAACTAAAAAACTGTAAAAATTTCTTGCTTGCAGTAGTTGATTTTGTTAATCACAGAAATTCCAGTATCATGTTGGGTGCCTATAAATCTATATGTATATCTAAATAATTCGGTTTCTTATTAAAGCTTTCGTAATGAAATGTCAGTTATCTTAGAGAAATTTTTCAATTTCATCAAATATATTTTTAATCTTATGAGATACCTCTTATAAAAACATGTCATCTATTAATTTTGAATAATATTAGTAAGTTCTCTCTTTTGTAAAGGTTAATTTTATCTGTTATTTTATTCAGTGTATGTTGATACTTTTCAGTTAATATTTAAACTATGAAAATAAGGTAATCTTCAATTATAAAAAAAGCATTATAGTTCCTTGATTAATGATTGAAATGTACTATAGTCGTTTGATTAATTTAAAGCTACAAAAATTTGTTTTTTACATCTAGGAAATCGTTTGCATGGTATCAGCACATATGCGAGTGTGTATATATAACACAAATGCATCTTCATATCTATAAAATCACAACTTAATCATACAAAATAAAAAGCATGATGGCCCTGTTATGTGGAAGTGGTGAATAATGGTTTTTGATTGATCTGCTGTTAAAAATATTTAAAACCATCAAAAATGAATATCTTTTGTTTTTCATATTAAATAGAAATTGGAAAACTAAGAACTGAATTAATAGTTTTCAGTTTTAGTGTGAATTATGTATCTAATGATTCAGGAACTAATTTTTCACTTTCACTGACCTAACCTTTAATCCAACAATGAAATTGATCAGATGTCTGATTTGAGTCATAGATGCCAGCAGAAGAGATTATTACCACTTCCTGAATTTAATAAATTTTTCTTTTTTCTCTGATGATTTTGAAGGGAAAAAAACTTTATAACTGGTTTAAAATAGTTAAATATTAAAATTATTTTAAGGGGCGGGGATGACTTTATTTTTTTTAAACAGTGTTAAAATTTACCATAACAGACACAGCCCTCCTGACTTAAAAATGAGAAATTACTGTTTGAATTCTCATTGCTTTTTATGTCAGTATGTTTTTAAAATGATCTTGGGGAAAGAGTGGTGGCACCCTACCCCTCCCTTAAAAAACACTTTAGTTCAGTTTTTATGTTTTAATTTCCATTTTATAAAGGTGGTCAAGGTTGTCAATCATAACCACATTTAATTAAAAATCTTGCGGCTACCTGGATTATGAACTACTGGCATTCATGACAATTCATAATTGTGAAAGTTCATTTATTATTTTCTACTAAACATTAGCTGATATTCTTATAGAAATGTAGTTGTGCAAACATTTTGAATAATAACTTTGAAAAATCTACAGGGATGAAAGAATTTTTAAATAAACATCTCAAAGAGCTGCAATCAAACACTCAATTTGTGCTTTATTCTTCTCTGCAGAAATGCAGAATAAATGTACCATATGCAAATACTACAACTAGGTTGTTTTGCAGTGCACACTATGTTAGTAGCTGCAAACAATGTAAAAGTTTTGTATGCTTTCTATTTTCAAGAACTAATAATCTTTGAAGAATATAGAAATGTATTTTGATTGCATTTGTATTTTTTAATGTGAACTAGTAAATAAAATGTTCAGTTTTGCTATTAGTTATGCCAGGGTATCCCTAACTAAGGTATACATATTAGTTCAAGTATAGGAATCTTCCGATACTGGTATGGGGGGAAGGACAGAAAATTATTGTAAAATTTAAAATAACATTTTGCACTTTATCAAACCAAAATTTTTGTTAGTATTTAACACAACTTACTGTATAAGAGTATGTTTTCTACATTTTTTTTGCATAAAAACAAAATTTAGAAATAAACATAATATTTGACCAACCATTCTGTTAAATTTAATAATTATTGAATCTGACTTGAAAAAACTGTGCATCATAAGGCCGGGCCTTTATATTAGTTACACAGTTAATTTTTATAAAGTTAGCCAATTTAGCTCAGTCATAAATATTGAAATTCCAACAAACCCTTCCTTCCAATCTAATATTGTATTATTTGATTTGATGTACATTATTAATATATATCCATGTTTTTTTTTTCTTTTTTGAATGCCAGTTCCATAAAATAGTATAATCATGAGATTCTAAATGTAAGTGTTACTCTTGTTATTTAGTGGTATGTAAAAAGCATAAATTTTGATTTTGTGATACATTAATTTAAAATTTGGGAGCCGCTGAATTAGTGACTAAATAATGATTTGTGACATAACATTGATTTAAATTGGGAGAGTTTAAGAGCAATTTCAATTAGTTAAGGGTGTTCTCAACTGCTCCGCTCAACAAGCGCAAAACATTTTGACACATTTACAAACTCATTTTTTAACAGAAAGATATAAAATTGGAATGCCTGACAGTGGAAGCAATTTCGAATCAAACTTATTTTTTATGATAGTTAAATTACCTGTCCAGTTCTAAGCTATTTTGATCATGTGATCACCCGTTTTTCTCCTGCTTTTCTGCTTTCGTCGGGAATTGTGTTAAAAAACGTCCAATTTGAAGGCTTTTAATGAAAGATCTATTGCGTTTGTGAAAAAAAAAAACCCAGAAAAATTAGTGCAATGAGACAGTTTTTGAATAACACCTGCTATTTTCATGCATTTCTGAACAAAAATAAATTTAAACTTGTCACAAAGTTGCCCTTTTTTGATTTAAGAACATCCTTAAATAATTTCTTTTATTTCATGCATATTTTTTTTCTATCTCAGTAACTTTTATTGAAATCACATTTATTTTCATATTGTATTTTTTCAAGTAATATAATTTTATCTTTGAATTTTTTTTAAAAAAGGGGTTTGAAAAAGGACAAAAATCATGAATAAATCCCCCCCCCTCCATCTCCTCTATCTCTCATGCTTTAAATTGTAATAGGAAATACAGCTATGTTACATTTTTAATATAAATTGCTCAAGAATCTAATCAATTTGCACAAAGTTTGATTAGTTGACTTTATTAAGCTGTTTAAAAAACATGTTTTTCTCAATTGTGCAGGATGAATTGGTAGAAAACAGTTTAATTGAAAATAAGTGTAAATAAATACAGTGGACTCTCTCTATCTGAATACTTTCTAATGTAAACACTCCGGCATTATGAACACATTCCTACGGTCCCGGCGAAACTCAACAGACTTAACAAAAGATAAACTCTCTGTATTCTGAACACCCTCTAATCCGAACACCCCACTATTATAAACGCTACTTTTGGTCCCTATTTCTACTTCATCTCTCTGTAAACTGAAGACATGTTTGCAACCTGAATTTGAATTCTGATCATGGAAATTCGGAGAAACTGTTACAGATGAATAAAAAGTTCAACAAACTTGATTAAAAAATAAACAGACAAAATCACTGCTAGATTGCAAGTATATACTTGAAATAGAAATTTATTTGAATACCTCAATTTGTTTAGTAGAAACTTCATTTGAATGTTGGTGCATCTGTTGCCAGATTCTTGTCAGCCGTCTGCATTAACAAAAGCCATTTTATAACTTTTTTTATTAAAAAAATGTAAAAATTTAGTTTTTGATTAGTTGGAGACAATTGCGGCAACTTAAAATAATCCACTTCCATCGTTCTTATTTCAAATAACAGTTCTATATAAAATATTTTTAATAACAGTTTAAGCATGATATTTCAAAGATTAATTTTTGAATTTTAGACTGAATTTAGAATTTTAGACTGAATTTAGAATTTTGGACTGATTTCTTTGATTGATCAACTACTGAAAAAATGGCAATTAAAGAAATTATTTGCTTATAAATTTGTTGCTATTTAATTTCATTGATTTCTTTGATTGATCAACTACTGAAAAAATGGCAATTAAAGAAATTATTTGCTTATAAATTTGTTGCTATTTAATTTCAGCAGATTTCAATTTTGCCCAAATGTGCAAAAATGATAGGACATTCATTAACCCTTTAAGCAGCCTAACTGAGTTTTTCCATCACATAGTTTTTGGATTCAAAGGTTTATTTAACTCAGTCATATTAATGTTATTTTTTTTAAATTGCGTATGATAAATAAATACCTAAGATTATAAAATACAAATCTCCATATCAATACTTTCTATAGCTTTTATTTTATGAATTGTTAAACTTGCATGTAAAATTCTGCAGAACACTTAAAGGGTTAAGGATTGTAGAAACCATGTTAGTTTATTCTTAAAACTTAAAAAAAAGGAAATATAATAAAAATCCTGTAGAACCGATCTTATTCAATCAACTACTGGCTCGGTCACAGTACATAGTAGTAGTAGTAATGCATTTCCAATCTTCCTCTATACTGAACACCCCCATAATCTGAACATTTTTGGTCGGTCCCATGAATGTTCAGAATAGAGAGAGTCCACTGTATTTGATGATAGATTATATATGCTTTTTAAAGATGTAAAAAATATATCACATTTTGTTAGTATGTAAATGTTAGTAAAAGTATGGATTTTTTCTTACAAAGAAAATAAAATATGAAAATTTATATTTTGTGATTTTAAAATCTGTGAAATTTTAATTGATTTAAATTGAAGTTATCCTTGCAATATATATATATATATATATATATATATATATATATATATATTAATTGTGTTACATATTAATCCTTGGTTAGTGAGACATATGTCAATTATTTTTAATTCTCTTTTTGCTTTTTTAGCAATCAATAAGGAAACATATTTTTAAAATAGATTTTTTTAATTTAATACAATTTTCAAAACATATTGCAACCATTGTCTATATTTTAAAGATGAAATAAAAAGTACAAAACTTTTCTAGGAAGCACAATGACTAAGACACAATCAATAAGCAGTCATTTAAAAAATTCAGCATTAGCAAATAAAATGAACATGGACATTACTACAGTATAAGTTTTATGGCTAAACTTCATACTTTATTGTATTTAAAGAATAAAGTAACTTGGAACAAACTAACCTCATTACCAGAGCATGCTAAAATTACTACTGCAACGGAGAGTAATAATACAGAAAATTTCTTGACTTGCTTATTTGTTTTGCCCATGTAAACTTTAGCATGTTGTCAGAACTCAATTTTATATTCATGAATTACTAAAATGTGTGAGATGCTGCAATTTTTTCAAATGTTGCAAAGAAAACATCGCAAAATCGATAATTTTCAGATGTCATGGGTAACATATGATATCAGTCGTGAAGCTAACATGGGGTTAAGTTTAGTGATATTTGTGTGATAAATTTTTTGTCATCAGGGCAAGAAATATAATTTTTTTCACTTATTAAGTACTTTAAAACAGTCTAAATATTTTATTTAAATGTTTTTCTTAATTTATGATTTTAAATATTTAAGAAAGATATCAATAAATTGAAATATGATTTATCAAAATATGGAAATGTTCTTAATATATGCAATGTGTAAATTTTCTTTTTTAGGATTGTAACTTTTAAAAGATTATGGCTCTAATAGTTAGTGAATATTGTGTCAAAATATTTCTTTTTCAAATAATAACCAAATTTAATGAATTTATCTGGAAAACATTTATTACCTGGTAATAGTATGTTCTAATTCATTTTGTGTATATATATATGGATTGATTTTGCTATATTGTGGCATGATCGTGAATGGCTTATGTGTAACAGTATTTAAAAATTAAAATGTTTGCCTATCCTTTTGCCTATTTTAGTGTCATTTTTCGAAAAAAAAAAAAAAAAAAAAAAACTATAACCTCTCTTTTTTTTTTCTTTTAATTTTCGAAAAAACTATAACCCCATTTTTCTTTTTAATAAACAAACCTCATTAAAAATAATATTGGTTAAAAAAAAATTTGAAAAACTTGGACAATAATGATTTAAAAATAATATTTGGATAACAATCTACATGTGCTTTTTAATATTATCCATAATTTTTTTTTTTTTTTTTTTAATGATTTATACATACATAGACTTGAGAATGAATATATTTAATTTTTAGCCTTGAATTCTCCAAAAAATAGTTTTCTTCTCACCATTTTGTTGTATAAAATAAAAAAAGAAATTCAAAAATCTCAAGAAAAATATAATTAAAAAAAAAGCCATTTAAAAACAAGAAAATTTATGTGATAAAAAGTTGAATAGATTTATCATTTTACTAAATTTAAAACCTCTGTATTCATTCTTTAATAAGTTAATTCAGGTATACATTTTTAAATAGTTTAATAATGAAGATTTACAGTGTTCATAGTGCAGTCGTTAAAGCCATTTTCATTTGTTGATCGCACTTGTTGATGTACTGTTAAATGTGTTAAGCTTTGAATGCATTTATATATGATGAATGAAAATGATATCCAGTGAAGGAGTAGATTAACAAACTTCTGATTGAAGGTGACACTAAAGTATCATGTGCATACAATTCTGTTAACTTTATAACATAGTTAAAGGGTTTGATACTGTAAATACGTATTTTAGATTTCATGTTTGAGGAAATAAAGAACTGTACCTGCTCTTTTTATACCGATTGCATTTTCATAAAGCATTTTTTAATAGTTCACTTTTCTCCCCCCACTGAAATAGTTCATTTGTATTACAAAACACAAAGATTGTTTTTATACTGAAATTGCAATAGTTAAAAATTTTCACATTTTATGACAAAGTTTGAGTATGCCTACCTTGTCCTTTCATGGAATCTCCTCTTTGCTGCCAGTAAGTCAATGCATTTATTCTCCCAGTGGTTTTCAGACTATTACATCAGTAAAATTTTGTCTTTAGTTATTGAATGTATTGAAAAGTTTTCTACAATTGTATTTTTATATCAATGTTAAATTTTAATTCAATCATATAATCATTGTACCTTTTCATTAATTTTCTGTAGAATATTTTTATTTTGGGCCAACACTTGTATATTTATAAGCAAGAGATACCTGCCAACAAACATCTGCAGTAATTTGTTTTATGATTGGTTATATGTTAAATGTACTACAGAATATCCATTACGACTGTGGTTGTTATCACACTACAATTATCAACAGCTAAACTATGAACCTTTTTGTATTTTTTAAATTAAAAGCTAGGATAAAATAATGTTAGGATTTATTTAACAATGCTGATAAAAAGAATTTTTATTTGAAATTCAATCAATATATATATATATGTATAGTATACTTTTATAATAAGGGAACCATGTCTTATTTCAAGATATTTCATTTTGACAGCAACTACAGTTTTTGTTTTCCCAAGTTTGAAAATTCCATCATGGTTTATGTAAGTGAATATTCAATCAGTTTAGCTGACAGTAACTTTAACAAAGGTATTTAATAATTTTCAGTAGTTGCACTCTTAAATCCAAATTTAACTATTCACTATCACAATCCTGAATTTGACATTTTAATAATGATTGTCAAATTCTAAAGGAAGCTCAGTTTTAATGTGAAGCAAGTAAATTATTGACAGTAATAAGAGTTTTCAAGTATCAAAATAGTGCATGCTGGATTTGATAGCATTATAAACTATAGATTTAAATGAATGTGATAGTTTATTATGACTGTTAAATCGTATGCAATTATATATGTTATTTTGATTTAAGCATGGATTTCCTTTATTATTATCCAGCTTTGTAAGTTTTTATTCTATTCATCTAAGACAATGTAATAAAATAATAATAATAAAACTATATCAGCTTTAAAGGATTAACATTTAGAGTAAAAAAAAAAAACTATTTTCGCCATGATGTATTTTTAAGATATTCATAACTATTCATTTATATTCTTATCATAGTGAGGAAAAAAAACCCCTCCAAGTTAGAGGTTGCACAACCTTTTTAAGAGAAGGCCAATTATAAAAATTTCTGTATTGTCAAAGTCCACATCAATAACGTGGAGAGAATTCTATTTTGGGGAACTGATCTATGGTCATAATCAGATAAAAATATGGTTTTAAAAGGGGGGAGTTTTATGCTTTTAGGTTTGCCTACCCAGTCAACATATTCAAATCAGTTTGCACGGATACATCAACAGTTAACGTTTTTATGTATAACAAATATACAGCAAGGATTATTCAAAAGGAATGCTAATATTCATTGATTTAATTCAGGAAAGTAAATTTTATTTTATTAAAAGTACTAAAAAACAAACATAAGCATGAAAGTGCCTAGTGCTGAAATTTTTTTTTATGAAGGGAAGGGAGAGAAGCTAATCAATGAAATTTACAATTTTTCCATGCCCTATCAACAAAATTTGCAATTTTCCCCCCATGCCTCATTCAACAAAAGTTGCAATTATTTCATGTCTGATAGAAAAAATTGCAATTTCTTATGTCCGATCAATCAAATTTGCAATTTTTCCGAATTTCATTGTCAAAATTCGCTATTTTTCCATAGCCAAAGAATGAAACTTGCAAATCTTAACTGACTGATGAAATTTTTAGTTTTTGCCCTGATAAATTATGAAATTCGTGATTTTTTTTCCTGCAGCCTATGGGCATTTTTTTTTTTTTTAAAGTTATAAATTGATGAAATTCGTAGATCATATGTTAACCCATCGTAGGTCACAGGTTGTGCATCCCTATTCTAAGTTATCAATTAAATTGTTTAAATGTGCTTCTTGTTGAAGCAATTCTTTGTTATTATGTCATCATCATAAAGTTGGCAGGTATGATAGTATTTCTCTTTGAGATGATTTGTTTATTTTAGCTGAATTTACATTTCTGTTTTTGAATATTTTGTAATGTTTATCTATTATATTTTGATAATATTGCAACATTTCTGCATGTAGTTTTGTTTATTTGAATATCACTGGTTGAGCAAGTTGTTCATAGCCTTAGCACTTGACCGTCCAACCTATTCCTTATATACACCTCTATAAAACTTAACTTTAGTAGTAGCATTTAAGAGATCAAGAAATGTCTTTCAGATTTATTTTTCACAGTTTTTTCATATCAGTGATGGAGTGTTTGCATTAGACATGTTTTAATTAATATGTGCTTTAGTTTCCAAATGTTAATGAATTTTTATATTGTGAATTCTTAGTGTTTTATTACTTAAATTTTTGTGTGTTAATGCAATCATAATACATTGTGATCCTGAGTAAAATAAGGCTATATGAACTGTTACAATTTATTGCACGTTAATTGATGGATAAAAAAGTTCTATCTTTCTGTTATGAAATTGCATTTATTAATCCAATTGTCTTGTAAATATTGTATATATACAAATAAAATGCTAGATTGATGTTACTATTTTTAATTTTCCAAACTATTTTCTTTTAAAATTGCTGAAAATCCATTTTTTGTAAGATTTATTAAACATTGCTTTAACCTTGAGTTGCAACTCAAATCTGGTTAAAAAAAAAAAAAAAAGTTTTTTATATATACATATCGAGAAAATTAAGGAGAAACACTGCAACTATAGCCACTTTGATTAAAAAGAGTTCTTCGGATTATTAATTATTATTATTCCCTGTATTTCAGGCTTTAAAAGAAAATTTCAAAATTTCTTGTGTTTTCAGTGTTTTTAACTTTCTATGTTGATTTTGTGGCATAGTAATCTCACTAACCCTTCTAAGCATTTAATATTTTTCTTCATAAACTAACAGCTAATTTACTAAATGTCTATAAATAAAGAAAAACAAAATAATTTGACACAAGGTGCTTTTAGATGCATATTACACAAAGTGTGCTATACAAAATTTTCCATTGCTGTTATTTTATAAATTATGAAATGGAAATGCAAAAATATTCTATGCTTATAGGGTAAAAACTTTCATTGTATTTTTATTTATTTTTTTTTTTTTTTTTTTTGGGGGGGGGGGAGGGATGCCAGAAAAACAATTACAAAAATAATAAAAATAACTGTTAAATGTTTGAAGTATAATTTGATTATTTTTTAACCCTTTGATACTTATTCTGTTTACAGAGAACTGTTTTTGAATTAAGTGGATTGTTGTAGGATCAATGTTACGTATGATTAATTTATAACATCAAGTAAAAATATAAAGTATGTATGAATTAAATATTTTTTCTTGTGTGCTGTTTAAAATTTTGTTCTAGATAAATTTTAAAAAAAGTTGTTCTTAAAACGATTTTAAGCATTAAAAAACCCTTGTTCATTTAAATTTTACTGGCTTAGAAAATTTCAGTTTTTAAAAAAATTATTTTTAACTAGAAAAAACTGTTAATAATAAAAAAACATGTTTAAGTTACAAATAGGCTATTTTGTCCTGAACAATCTGTCCATTTCTATCTTTGTCTAAGTCAGATAAGTAACTGATAACTTAATAGTATAGATATTAATCTGCTTTCCATTTTGGTATAGAAAAAAAAAAAAAACTTTCTTTCCCTTTTCTGTTTGTGACCATGCACCTGTGGAAATATAATCCAGTAATCTACATTGTTAGTAATTTGTCGTGAAGAAAATCTTCATTCAAGTAACTTTAGTATTAAAAGGTAATTTTTTTTTTCCTTAAAAAAATCGTTTTTGCATTTAAACATTGGAGAATGATTTAAATGCAACTTTTAAGCGAAAATAAGATGTTGATATCCTTAATTGAAGCATTTAAAATAGTTAATCAATAAAACTTTAATAATGATAATGAGTTATGATATTAAACTTATATGCGAGTAATGTAAAAATTGAAACCAAACATTTTGATATTTTTTTTTAATGATGTATTAAGTTATGTATAAAATGATAGTGAAAGCAATTGCATTCTTTATCATGTTTGCTTATAGTTAATGTATAAAAAATAATATATGTAAATTATGTTAGCTTTGCTCATTTTGCTCAAAGAAATACAATCTGTGACAATGATGGACCAGTGTATATGCACAATTTTTATTCAAATTCTTTTATTATAGAATTATTACCAGAAGCATTTTACACATTTTCTTCTTTCATTATTTGAGTCTATAGTTATATTTTAAATTATGAAAATCCACATGATAAAAGACATAATTTTGTTTAATGGAAATACAAAATCTATTGTAAGCTGTGAAATTTGTTTAAAATGTATTATTTCACTGTGCAGTTAATTTATTAAACAGAAGAGAGTTAACTGGAGCAAAATATAATACAGATTATATCACATTTCCAGTTTTCCTCAGACTTATTCATTCCTATATAGTATTTTATTTCTGTTTGTGAATTTTTAGAATATTATGTTTGAAACAGACAAAATAAATATTTTGTTACACAAATGTGCTTTATTTATTTATTTTTTACACTTATATAAAAGCATCAGAACAATTTATATACAGTATTGAATATCAGATTTATTTTTAAGTCATTGTGGCTTTCATATTTCCGCAGTCTTCTGATCGAGAACAGCCTAGAAAATTTTAAAAGAATAAACGTAAGTTGAAAGAAAGACATTTTATACTAAAGAGGTGGCCAAACCATAGTGCATGAGCTGCATGCAGTATGGTTCACAATCTATTTAAAAAAAGAAAAAAAAACTAATAACACTAATTTAAACTAAAACACACTAATTTAGAAATTTATATTGAAAATTTCGATTTGATTCCAAATAAAACTACTGTCATGGAAAGCACATTAAAAAGAGAACATAAATAAAAACTGATAATATATATATATTTAAATGATTTTTTTAACAATAAAAAATTTTCATTTGATATTAAGCTAATTTCAATTTAGTTCTATGTATTGTTATGAGTCGCTGTACTAAGTCATGAAGTTTTAAAATTCACAGCATCATATATCATTCTTAGAAACTAGCACCTGATAGAGCTGTTTAGATTTTTGACATTATTTTTCTCTTACCAGGTAATACTTATAAAAATATCAAAAATTGAAATTCATATTTAAGAGTTGCAATATTTTTTTATGTTGTATCTAAGACTTACATTACTTTTTCATGCCTAGAAATTCAGTTTTAAGGGTTTTTGGAATATCTAAAACTCATTTATGTCTCTTATATTAAGCAAATTTGACCACCTCTTAAATAGTAAAAACTGAATCAAGGAACAACTATTTTTTAAAATGGCTTAGAATTTTTATTTATCATTTAGTGAGACTTTACAGTTTGTTTCATGATTATTGAATGTCACATAAGTTGGATTAAAAATATTATCAACACTATTTTATGCGATAAAAATACATAGGTAGGATGAAAACAATAAAAAGTACCAGATTTATGATTATAAAGTAACTCATAAAATTATTTCTATTAAAGAGGCTAGTGGGCTTTGCTTTGTATGAGCTATGCTCAAAAACACCTGCCCAAGTACCACAAGCTATAAAAACACACTAATTTTTCAGTTTTTAAATGATTACCTAATTACAGAAGATTAAATATTTTAACAACCAGCCACAATTTTCTGTAATCAGGTTGTCATTCATTTCTCTTTGATCAGGAAAGTTTCCTTTTTTCAAGACAATATCCACCATTGTCTTCAAAGCAGAAGCTGGTTTTGGTATTAAGAAAGAACAATTAAACATTTGAAAATCAGATTTTATACAATTGTTAGTTAAATAAGGTGTTGCCTTCTGGACTTTAATATTATGAAAAAGTTTTCTTTTACGGGGTGTCCCAAAAATGACTAATGGAATTTAAAATTTAATAACTTGCAAATGGTGACAGCTATTTAAAAAATTTTTCCAGGAGGGTTATGTATAATGTCAGGAGTTTTTTTACCATAACTTTTGATTTTAGTTCGAATTTCAAACAATAGATGGCGCTGACGGCAATTGAAGACCAGGTCGATGCCGAAATTGACCTCTTTCAGCACTGGTCACCTGGCCTTCAATTGCCGTCAGTGCCATCTATTGTTTGAAATTCGAACTAAAATCAAAAGTTACGGTAATAAAACTTCTGACATTATACATAACTTTCCTGTATAAATTTTTTAAATAACTCACCTTTTGCAAGTTATTGAATTTTAAAATCCATCAGTCATTTTTGGGACACCCGGTAGATATGCTATTTTAAATATGTTGTGATTTTCATTATAATTAAATGTCTTTAGCACTTTATTATAAAGTTTATTTTCTTTTTCAGAATTCACATGTAAATATATATTTTAATTAAAAATGCAGTGTTAAACACTAAGAAAATAGTTATAACATGTACTTTTCACACATAATTTATTTTAAAGTTTTATTTCTCTTTTAAAATTCATGTATATATTTTTTAATTAAAAAGAGTTTGAAAATATTATTTGTGCTTTTTTTTTTCAATCATCTGGCAACAGTAGATAAAAACTGGCTCTTTCAAACTATCAATTGAATCTTTATTCAGGCAATGAAAAAATTAGAAATTTTAAATAAAACTCATAAAATTATGCAAATAGTAATAATAACAAGGATTCACTACATTTTGATGCACAGTGTGTAATCAAGTTTGTGCCTCCAAAAGATGGTTAAATTACTATCCTTAGTCTTTCATACTATTAAACTATTTTGGCAGATTTTAACATTGTCATCATCTACATTGTTCTTTAAAACAGTTCATCAATTAAACTGTGTTGCAGATGTTTATCATACATTCCTCTATAAAACTATTAGTTTTTGTATGCAATAGTTTTTTTTTTAAATTATGAGCTAAGAAAGTCACAATAAATTCAATAACGATAGTGGTGGTGCAGCAATATTAATTATTATTATTATTTTAGAATAGAGAGAGAAATAAAGAAAAAATTCCTTTTGTCTTTAATAAATCATTTTACATTGCAGATACTAAAAGCATTCTTTACTATTTCTAAACTTATTATGATATTTATATAATATAACAATTTTTATTTAAAAAGAAAAGATAAAATTAAGCTTTTTTATGAAATAACATCTACAATGTACTAGGGCTGGACGATACCAAAATATGTCAAACAAGTAAGAAAAATCATGCGTTAAGCATAGATTATGAAGCACTTTCCAACACTTAATGAAATCTTTAACAAAACTTTGTTATTTAGGGAAATAATAGTGTATAGCCAAATATACCCAAATATGTATTCCAGTACATTAGAACAGCCCTGTATTTCATATGTCAGTTCATATAATGGGAAAATTTAGCTTAGCAAGAAAATACCCAGTAGCTTGAAATTTCTTTTTCAGCAATTCATACTATTAGATGGAAACATACTTGAATACATTTGTTCAGCCCTGTAGTTTACATTGTACCTTTATTACAAGTCAGCATTAGGCTAAAATTTATTGTAAACTAAAACACTTTTAAAACAACTGAAATCACATTCTCATAAATCATCATTCACAGGCGTCCATGTACCGAATTCTTTGCGTGGCCCTGTATATCCCTTTATCTATATTCTGCAAACATTTTTCAGTAAATTGAATGCAGCTCAGCGTAAAAATGCATAGCTTATTTAAGAACCACGTTTAAATAATTTACGCTCATATTCAGTAACGTTGGTTAGCTCTTTTCGGTAGCCCTGTATATCAACTATAACATTTATACACACCATATAATGTGCATATATTTAATGAAATATAAACGCGAATATAATAATTAAAATGCATTTCATCCCTCCATCAGCCATCATCAGACACATATACGGTACTTCGGAAAGAATATACTATTTGAAATCTTTTGTATGGCCCTGTAAATGCTATGTACTTCATATTATGCAAGACAGTAGCGTATAATTTATATTAAGCTTCAGTGACATATATCAATTTTATTATACATGAAAAAGCTTAAAATCTTTAAAATATGTCACACAATTCCCCCTTTTACCATTATCTAATGGAATTCTTTTGTGTGGCCCTGTAAATGAATAATAGCTACATTTTCACCTTATATTTTATAGAATGCATATTTTAATATGTTTGACAGGGTATAACATCTTTAAAATTCCTTTGAAATGATTTTTTTCCATAGGCCGTAATGTAATAGGAAACTTTTGATTCGCCCTGTAGATAAACTAATCATGGTAGAAACTTCATTTTCGATAGGACTTGTGCTAGGGTAAACGTTAATAACGTCCTAAAGTTTCATGGCAATCCGAGTATATTAACGATTTTTCCCCATAGGCCGTAATGCAATGGAAAACTTTTGATTCGCCCTGTAGACAAACTAATCATGGTAGAAACTTCATTTTCAGTAGGGTTCGTGCTAGGGTAAACCTCAATAACGTCCTAAAATTTCATGGCAAGCCGCGTATATTAACGATTTTCCCCCATAGGCCGTAATGTAATGGGAAACTTTTGATTCGCCCTGTAGACAAACTAATCATGGTAGAAACTTCATTTTCAATAGGACTTGTGCTAGGGTAAACGTCAAAAACGTCCTAAAATTTCATGGCAATTTGAGTATATTAAAGATTTTTCCCCATAGGCCGTAATGTAATGGGAAACTTTTGATTCTCTCTGTAGATAAACTAATCATGGTAGATACTTCATTTTCAATAGGGTTCGTGCTAGGGTAAACCTCAATAACGTATAAAAATTTAATAGCAATCCGAGTATATTTACGGGAGTTAGAGCGCGGACAGACGGCCATCCGGCCAGACAAACCGAATGCATAAGCACTTTTCAACTTTGTTGGAAAGTGCTAAAAATTGATATTGATGATACATCACAATAACTAGCTTAATGTGGGTGTGAATAGAAAAAATACTACATTCGAAAGATAAATGATATGGCAACAGTAAGTTAAGTATATTTAGATATAGAGATCAACAAATCAATATTTTATGCTTACTTACTCATACAGCACCCTTTAAGTATAACATAAAATAGAAATATCTTGGAAAAAGGAACAAATGTTCAATATCTTGCACTTTATAGCATTGTTTGTGTAGTGTTCTTTAAAAAATTAGTATGTTTCTGTTTTATTTATTAATATCGTTTATCTAATTTTCATGTGTATAGTTGAAAATTCTAAAAGACAACCTTAAAAATTTAAGATGTTGCTGATTTTAATATGATTAAAATAGGTGAAAGCGAAATATTGATTGAAGAAAACAAATTGATTTAATGCTATGTAACATATTTGTAATTAAATAATTTCAATAGATGACTGATGCAGCATAATTGTTTTCTAAGGCATCAATGCATTCTTAGGAACATAATTTCACCATATTTATACTTTCTTATATATTAACTACATAAATACAACATATATATATATTTTTAAACATTATATTCAGATGACATTTGTAAATAGTTTCATACAAATTAAAATTTAGTTTTTGATTTATCAATTAATATTCATAAATATTTAATGAACTTGATTTTTATTAATATTAAGCTGAAATATCAAGACAGGATGTATTAAAATCACCCTAAAATTTTCACTTCACCCGAACTCCAATTTAATACAGTCAAGCTTTTCAGCTGCTAATTTCAAGTAATATTGACTTGACAATAACAGCCTAGATTTTAGTTCATGATATGTCAATTTCTTGATACCGTATTTACTTGTGTATACTGCACACCCCGGAATTTACAAGAAAAAAATGGCAGTTTTTAAAATTTCGTATATAACACGCACCGGCATGCAGGTGAATGAATGACCAAATGAATTTCAGTAAAGAAAGTCGAAACAAACATTACATCAGGCCAAAAAACAAAGCAAAAATACATTTTTAGACTTCGGGTAGGGAGTGAATGACTATGGATAGGAGTGATAAACAGCAATGAGAATTGTTAATTAGCGTTTAAATAGTATTAGTAGCACTGTCGTATAAAAAGTGCAAGAAATGAAATATAGATTCAGTAATACCTTGGATTTTCCGAGTTTTAATGTCTTCTTTGAATACATTTCTAGATTCATTTATATATTGTGTGATTACATCTAGCAGTAAAAAATTATTCTGTGTATAACACGCACCTAGGAGTTTTGCCCTAATTTTTTGGGAAAAAAGTGTGCATTATACACGAGTAAATATGGTATATTGCAATATATCAAGACCAATAGCAGCAACAAAATTGAAACATAGATGATAAGAATGTTATTCAGTAAAAAAGAGGCAGTGAAATTTGCGATTTGCAAAAATAACAAGGAAAAAAATAACGCATATAGAACATTATCTACTTTTTGGCAATTTTGGACCCCTTCTCCCCCTTTTTACAATATCATATGATATCATTCCTCGCCTCTCCACACAAACACATCTGCCCTAATAATATCATTATGAATGTCAAAAAAAAATTTTTTGACAATTTTTCTTTTAAAGCATTTCTAATGATATACACTTATTATTTGCATATTTTATTGGTTTAAATGAAGAGAAATCAATAAAATATTACTATTACACACAAAATTACTTTATGGCAGCAGTTCCCAACTTATGGGTTGCGATGTTACTTTAACGGGTCACAGAGCAGTCTAGGTTTGTCAGAAAAATATATCTTTTTTCATCTATTTAAAAAAAATACAATGTTTTACAACTGCAATTAGTATGACAATTATTAGCTTAAACTAAAATTTTGTGAGAAGAGAATTTTCTTAAACAATCGGATGGTGGTGTATTATGACATCATTGTGAGATATGTTAGTAATTGTGCAGTTGTGATGGCAATTATTAGCGCCAACTTATATGGGTCCATGTTGCACAAGCCCACCCAATGGTTTGAACTCTCTGCCGACTAAATTTTGAAATTTCAGTTCATTTAATTCCTAATTTTAAAAAATTTTTAACATTAAAATGAAATTTTGTTTTATTAATGTCCTCAAAATAGCTGTGTTTGAAAATAGTAATAATAATAAGGACATCAGTTAGACTTACAGGAGCACTGAAAACCCCTTTAGCAGATATATAGTTAAATTTCTCACAAAAACAAATTTTTCTGCATATTTTGCCATCTGTTTCTATGTTTTGAATTGATAAAACACTTACGTAACTAAAATGTAAACTTTTTTTTGTCATATAGTTTTTTGAATTTTCAATAGTTAGCAATTTCAATGTTATTTAAAATAAATATTAATGTAATCATAAAGGAAGAACTTATAAGAATATAAATTAATAAGGTTATTTATAAAATTATGATTAAACTATAATAATTAAAAAAAATTCCTACAAAAAAACAATTTAATTTTGATTTATAGTATTTTGTCATTCAATCCTACCCTCTCTCTCTCTACATACATGCACACTAAAAGAAAAAACAAATATTGCTTATTTTATTCAAAAATCTTTGAGCCCACCCAATATTCTTGAAAAGTTGGCACTACTGATGGCAACTCTAGAAAAATCCTTAATTTCCTTCTGGCTAAACATAAGAGCAAAATATTCAGAAATATCAAATTGCTTTAAAATCCTTGATGAAGTTCAACATGACATATTTATAAGAATGTATTTTTTCTACTTTGCTGTTTTTAAAAAATAAATGCAAAAACACATTACATGTAAAAAGCAATTTAAGATTAAAATTAACCAGATTTAACAGCAACATAAATGCTCTCATTGGTAAATATCAATGCCAAAAGTCTCACTGAATGTAAAGTTGTGTGTTGTATTTTAAACATATCCTTTATTATAATTGTTGTTTTAATTTTTATTCAACTTACATTGGGATTACTATTTTTTATTTTTGTTGACAGTGCATTCTTCATACAAAAATTTGCCTTTTTCACAAGATATGATAGCCAATAGAATATAGAGGTCATTCAAAATTTCCATATTGATATTAGATATACCTCATATTAGGTAAATCATTTTTTTAATATATTTATTTAAAGGTGATTTATGTACGAATAAAAATTGGGAACTGCTGCTTTAAGGAAATGCTTGCTATTTAAAAATGCAGTTTTTGTTACATAATGAATCCAATAATAATATTGTCTTTTTGCAGCTGAATTGACAGAGAGATGATAAGCAAAACTTTTATTCAATAAAATTGGTGACCAATATTTTTCTTTCTTTATTTTTTGCTAGAAAACATAACAAGTATCACTTCAAACTTGCTTTCTCTTTCCCTAACAATGCAATTCACATACTGCAGAAGAATAAGAATGTTGAACATCAGGATAAGTGATATTTTGGAATAAAATGATTTTATAATGGTTTTAATAATACTTTTGTATTTTCATAAAAATCTATAACAGATTAAGAAAAAATTTCATAGACTACTTTGATGTAAAAAGTTAGCAAAAAATGAAAATGTTGGTGGTTGCATAAAAAATGATAATGATATCAAAATAAAAACCCCATCCTCCCCTAGATATATCGTACGATATCAAGTGCCAGATCCCCCCCCCCCCCAACCTTAAAGGGATAAAGTTATATAAATACAGCCCTGAATGTAGAGAACATATTGAGATATTAACAAAAAGAAAGATAATGATTGGAAGGGGTATTCTGGTTTAAATAAAATGGGCATGGATTGAGTGAAAGAAAGATTAGATAAGAGTATTAGATTAAAGAGAATAGTATGATATAGTAGGCAATATGCCACTCTTCTTCTTGGCGTTCAAAGTCACAGAGTAGAAAAAAAATTATTCTTGTGATTCTCTGGAATAATCAGGTATGGTTTATGGGATATCTTGTCAGAACTTTGATATCATTATTGCAATAATCTAAAATTATCAATATTTCACAGGTATATTGATAAAAAATTCAGCTAATAATACAAAATCAGCAATGCTATTCTAAGCATGAATTTCTGATATCCAGACATGTTAAAAATTTTCCTGATTTTAATAATTCGATTTTTATTTTTGTAATTAGATTACTCTTGAAAGATTTAGGATCATTTAAATTTTTTTTTTTAATAATCTAGACCAGCTGTTCCCAAACTATGGGTCGTGGCAGATGTTTTGTTGGGTTGTGGTACAATCAAGGTTTGCACAAAAATCTGTTTTATTTTGACTATTTAAAAATATACCATAACAGATTTAACAGGAAATAATAAATCAAGGGAGATACCTAATTTCCTTCTGGATGAATATGCAAGCAGAATATCCATAAAAATCTAAATCAGCTTTGAATTTATCCATGGAGTTAAGTATGACATACTAGTAATGTGAACAAGATTTTTCTACTTTACTGTTTTTGAAAAACAAGTACAGAGACAAACTCCATGTAGAGTGGTTTAAGGTCAGAGTTAATCCATTTTAACCCTGATATAGATATCTTCGTCAGTAAACACCAATGCCAGATACTTCACTGATTATAAAACTATATTTTCTAGTAATTAAACATATTTTTATTATCTTTGTAGTTTGTATGTTGTTTTAATTATCAGTTTACTCTCCCACATTGGGATTACCACTTCTTACTTTTATGGACAACGTATCTTTTGCAAAAAAAAAAAAAAAATGCCCTTTTTGTTGGTTAGAGTAGCTAAAAGCTTATAAAACTGATACAATTTTCCTATTCATATACCTTTTATATTAGGTGGGTCGAGAATTTTTTTTAATATTTAAAAGTAGGTTGCATACCTATGAAGTTTGGGAGCCACTAATCTAGACTTTTTATTTTAAAGAGAAAGGTAGTATTATGCCTATATGACAACATCACTGACAATATTATTAACATAAAACTATATTTTAAAAAACTATTTTCTAAAGAATATATGCAAAGTTAATTTTTATGAAATACTATTTATGAATTATTTTATTAAAATATTGCATGAATAATTTGAACATTACATATATTATATACTCACAATCTTTATTTTTTCCATCGTGTCAATCAATGATTTTAACTCATCTTTTCCCAAATCCAGCTGAAGGCACTTATCCTTATCTTCAAGATCCAAATCCAGTAATAATCTAGGCTCATTTAGTTGAGACATTTTATCACTTGCTAATGTCAGCTAATACAAAAAATACAAAAATTTAAGTTAATTGCATCTAAAACACTATTACATCATTTTAATATATATACATCATTTTAAAGTCCACAATGCTATTAAATATATTTCACCCTCTCTGATGGCTAGGAAATTTATTGCAACAAATAATGGTGCCTGATTTCTTTTATGCGCCTTTATAACCAATTAGTTGATTGGTAACAGTTTCAGCAATTTCTTATCCTGTGACACATGAATTTGCTTCAACTAATGCTTTCAACTTCATGCTTCAATAACATTACCTCAGCTACAACTTTCTTAAACTTATTATTACCAAAAAATTTCTGAAATTAATACTCAGTTGAGTGTTTACTAGCTATCCCTGGATTGACAATGCATGATCTATATGGAGAGCTGTTTTTGCCTCATTATAAATTTGTATTAAAAAAAGGAAATGTGCACATTTTTTTGTTAGGTTTTTAAAAATTTAAATATCCCTGTACAATGATAATAAATAAAATTGTAATACTAATAAGCAGGCAGAAATTTGCCCTACAAAATAACATAGCAGAACACATTCCATTAAATATTATAAAAGAAAAAAACTCAATGAAAAGTTCAGTTATAGAAATTGTAATTTTTTTATTAGAACCAGAAAATTTTAGTTAAAAAGACAAAATATTTTATAAAAACAATTAAATGCTACTTAGGTTTTTCCATTAGTTAAATTATAAGAAAGATCTCACTATGAAACAATTTTATCAAATAGTTCTTACAAAATTCATGATTTTTAAGTCCAGCAGGTCTAGGATTGTTGTTAAAAATGCAATGTTTGGTGAATTTCTATACAGAAATTTATTAGACATAGATTATATTAACTATTTAAATTGCTCTCCCCCCCCCAAAAAAAAAAGTTCTAAATATGCTTAGTTGAAATACTAATTAATAAATCACATGACAAAAGTCTTTCAAAAACTTGAGTATAAAATTCATGTTTCTAGTGTTGATTTTAGATTTTTGAAGAAAAATTAATAATACTTAAAAATAAGTAATTATCCAGTAGACTCCCTCAAATCATCACAGCTGGGGACCAGAGTTTGTGCGGATTTTAGAATTTTGCAGATTTCTGGTCATTGCTTTGTTTACATTTTTCAGACAGTAATTTGAGTGCAATTAATAGTGCAATCAGGACTATAATGAATGTTTACAATATAATAAAATATTAAAATAAGTAATAAAATAAAAAAATAAAAATTTAGATAATTTTAAAAAAGATTAAAGTACTAATAGCAAAGGTCAAGTTAATAATCAATAGTGTTTGATTAAATATTCATTATAAAGAATAAATGTATTTTTCCAAAATTATTCAACAAACTTGCCTTATAAAAGCACATTATTAATTCACATCAAAATCATAAATTAAGGATTTTTTTTCAAGTTTAATCTGGCTTAATAACCAAAATATCTCGATTAATGCATAAATATATTTGGTAAGAAGATTCTGATTACCAGTGATATCAGCAATATCTTGAATTTTTTCCAAAAAAAATTATTCTTCCTTCATGAAAAAAAACATGAATACAGTATTATTAAGAAAATTACAAATTAAAATGTATACAGAATTGATACAAAACTAAAAAAATCAAATTTTGTCCCAATATCCAAACTGAAAGTTTCATTGTTTACATCCATAAAATATGTGCGGATTTTAGAGAGTTAGATTTCTGGTTTGCGGATTTGAGGGAGTCTACTGTATTACAATTTCTATAAAATAATCTGTTCAACAATAATGTTACAATGAGCGAATGTGTAGTAAAGTTCACAGATATACCAAAGCAATTGAAATGACAAGATGTTTAGAAAATGATCATGTTTGTGTCACTTTGACATTGTTATGGGAAGTTATTTACACCAATGTTCTGGTATTCTGAGGGATGGTGCTATGCCCTTGCTTGACAATGCCAGATACTCAAAAATTGGTGCAAAAGTTCAAGTATGAAGTTTGTAGCCACTCCCTACAGTCCAGATTTGGCACCCAGTCACTTTTTCCTTTTTCCGAAAGTGAAAGAAACCTTATCTAGAAAAAGGTTATCTACAGACAGTAAAGTTAAAACAGCTGCTGAGAAATGGTTCAACAAGTAAGGAAGTTATTTCTACTAAAGCAGGTCAAACAAATTGGTTCAGCATTCAAGATAAATGCCTATGTTGAAAAATCATTGGAAAGTATGCCTCTTAATTCCCTTTTTTATTTTCGGTCTATTGTTAATAAATAATTTTTTATTAGCCTAGTAACCTTTCTTTTGGATCCATCTCTATATACAGTATAACCTCTGAATAATGCTTACCTATAGGACCAGCGAAATGTGGCCGCTTTTCAGAGGTTTTATTAAAAAGGAAATCAAAATTTCATAAATTTAAATAGAAATACACAGTCATTTAAATTAATCCTCATTGTTTACTACATTAAAAAAAATCAGTGATTTGCAGTTGCTTTTTATTTCATGAAGGTATGTCAAATCTTTGGTATGTGTCTTAATATTAGAAATTTTGGATGATTCTATAATCTATTCTATTTTCTCTTCCTCTCCTTTATCCTTGATCATTTTCTGTATGGAATCAAATGTGAGAGTACTGTCAAAAGTACCGGATTTATGGCAGGGCATTTAGGGCACAGGCCCAGGGTCCCCAAATGATGTTGAAGGTTTTCAATTATTGTCTAAAATCTGATGTAATTTTAATGTCCAATAAAATTTTACATTTCATCCTATTATGTTCATATTGTATTTTTATAACATTGTACATTTTGTCTGAAACATCCATTTATTCCTTTATTATAGTGAATATTTTCTTTTATCTTTATCATTTAGAAAATATATTGTATTTTTAATTCTTGTTCCATCTTTTTCTTATCATCATCAGATTATTTGAGTACTGGTGATGCAGGCTATAGAGCCTTCTAATATTTTAAATAATTGTAGCTTGGTGTTGTCGAAAATTTATTATTAATTGTTGGATACTTTATCATTCCTGATATATAGACTTGCATAGGAAAAGACAATTATCATCACACAGTTTATTATAAAACATCGACTCATTTAAATTTCTTAATTGTGAGATAAAAGTAAGTTATTGATTATCATATTTAATTTTTCATGGATACTTTAAAGTCAATAATGTTTACTTTAGTAATTATCTTTTTTTTTCTTTCTAATGAATCCTCCTGTAAGTATCAATACAAGGGGGCCCTTGTAAGCATATGTGCTCAGAGCTCCCAAATTTGTAAATCTGTTCCTTGTTCAGACTTACAAATTTACTAGTCTTCATGTTAGTTATAATGCATGCTGTTTTAAGAATATTATTTAAATTTCCTCCATCATTATTAATGTCTTCATTTTCTGTTTGTTGACATATTAAGTAAATTGTGCTTCACATTTCAGTTTGTAAATAAGCATGAAATTGTACCAGGAGCTGCAATTATTCTTTTCTCATGTGTTTTGAGTGGCTGTTCAGAATTCCTTATATAGAGGTTCATACTAATGTTAATTCTATATAGAATGTGTTTGATTCCATCAACATGTGGCCAGTATTTGGAGATTGTCATTTTTTAGAGGTGACCGTTCAACGAGGTTTCACTGTGTATACTTTTTAAAATAAAGATTGTGTTTTATCTTTAGATCATAGGTTCCCAACGGGGGTGGTATTGCCCCTCCAGTGGGTGCTGAAGCCTTCCAGGGGCCCCCCTGGATGAAAATGAAAGGTCCAGAAGAAAATGGGGGATGTTAAGACAGTCAAAGTGGGTGGTGACGGGTACAGAGGAAAATGGAGGGCTTTGAGACAATTAAGGGAGCGATGACGGATCAAGAGGAAAATAGAGGAGCTAAAACAGCCAAGAGTATGGCAGCCAAGATGTACCTACCTATTTAAGAAATTAATATAAGTAAACTAGTTGACCCGTCTCCTCGGCGTTGCTCGGGCGCATGATAAAAATCTTAAATGTAGCTTTAAAGGAAAATCTATGAGAACTAGCCCAGAGTTGGAATCTGCTTTCAGCTTTCGCAGGTTGCAGCAAAGGAGAACTTTCATTCGAACCAATGGCATACAAAGCTTTCTTTCCTTTCCACTTGTGGTCACATGGTATGCTATTTCGAATACAGAAGCGTATGCTCTGAATGCTATATTTTCTTTGTTTTTGCAGCAACAAATACTTTGATTTTGTCATGTTTGATGAAATAAAAATGTTATTTAACCTTTTGATTCAGTAACAAACGCATTGATTAAAATATTATCACGTCCACTAGTGCAGAATGTGCTATATTAAACTCACAAAAAGTTTATTAAATAGAGTTATTTCGAAAAATTTTGGAAGTATGACGACCTATGCCTGAATAGAGATTTTGAAACGAAACTATTGTTTGAACCTGCTCAAGAAATTTGTTTATTATAAGTGAAAGCCTTAAAAGACATAGCCTTTATTTGAAAACCTATCTATAAATATGTTGCAAAGGTAATCTATTTATACTTTAACTGTGGCAAATTTTGTATTTCAAAATGTTTGAATCTAAGAAGAAATGCCGGCAGTATGGTATTGAATATTTGAAATATGGATTTACTCATTTACCTACAAACCAATTATTGTCTATGTATTTAATCTGCCAAAAATTTTTTTCAAATGAAGCCATGAAGCCTTTTAGATTACAACAGCATTTAAATAAAATGCATGCTGATATAAAGAACAAAAATTTATCTTATTTTGAAGACCTGAAAAGAAATATTTAAAACAGCGAACTGTATCAAACCTTTTGGAGTGATTTTCTAAACAAAAAGATAACGGACTGCGAGCTTCATATAATATTGCATTGTTAATCACAAAAGCTAGAAAACCACATACAATTGCCAAGGAATTAATCTTGCTTGCAGTCAAAGATGTAATAACAACTGTTCTTCATAAAACATTGTCAGATATCATTAAAAAATGCTTCTGAGTAATGATTTGGTAAAAGAAGAATAGATGAAATGGCCAAAGACGTTGAAATATCATTTTGCAATTACTCAAAGACTTGCAAATTTTCCATTCAACATGATGATCAAACGATCCAAAATAACGAAACACTATTCTTATTGTATCGTTCACTCGGAGAAAAGTGACACATTTCGATAAAAATTAAATTTCACATGAGAGAAAAAAGAAAATTTACACGATTTTTTTTAAACATAAAATTACAACACTTAGCTGTACATGCACGAATAAAAGCTTGCACAAAAGCATAAAACCCTTAAAAATGAAAACGTGGGATGAAAATTTGCAGTTTAAATAGTTTTACCTTCTTACACAATCCACACTTCTGTGGTCACAAATGGGCATATGGTGTAATAAAACGATTTTCCGCATAGCTACACCTATGAAACTGTTTGTGTAGTAATATGCACTTATGACAGACATATTAGTGGAATAAAACAGAAATTGAGTTTTTGCGAGATATGTAACTTATCTTGCGAGTGAGCGATATATCCGCTTCATAAAAAAAGAGAAAATTTTTCAAGAGTTAGTATTTGCTGGAAATTTGGAAACTGATACAAAGGGAGAATCGATATTTTACAGCATGAACATGTTTCTTCAATAGAAAGAAATTCCTATTCATAATATTTTTTCAACAGCTGCTGCTGGTGTTCCAACAATTATGGGCGTTATACTTGTTTCATAGCACATTTGAAAGAAGAAGTGCCAAATGTACTCGCGGTACATTGTGCTATTTATCGTCAGTATTTGGTTGCTAAAAAACTGAATGAACAGCTGCATATGCCGCTTTATTATGTTTTACAGTAGTGAATAAGATTAGATGAATTTTAATATTTAGAATTCTAATCTTTACATGACAGATTATTTGGTCAACTTTGTAGTGAAAATGACGAAGATTACTATCGCTTGTTCTTGCACACAGTAGTCCGTTGACTCTCGAAAGGTATTTATTTGCCTGAATCGTTTTTTCAATCTATTTGACTCGGTACTGGACTTCCTTGAAAAAAATATGAAAAATTGTGCTAAAACATGATAACATCCAAAAATGGACATTGCTTATTTGACAGACCTGTTTAGAATATTTAATGAAATCAATTAACTGTTGCAAGGTGATGAATTAAATTTAATTAAAACAAAAAATAACATAGCTGATTTTGTGATAAAACTTGTTATGTTCAGACGAAACCTAGGTAAAGGCAAATGCAACGATTTTCTTACATTAGAAGCACTCTGTGCAAAACAGGAAGATTTACTAACTGACAGTAGACACTTGGACGCTCTTCATACTGATTTTAATGAGCTATTCCAGGACATTTTAAACATGAACATACCGAGTTGATATTTAGATCCTTTCACAAATGCAGATACAGCAGAATCATCAAATTTAGAAGAGGAACGCTTACAACTCACAACTAATGAAGAACTAAAAGTAAAATTTGGAAGTGGACACCAAGAGTTCTGACTTCAGAAGTCTATACCAGATCTCTACCCTGAATTGTAGGCAGAAGTACAGACCTTTTTAATGTTTTTTCTATCCCCTTATTTGGCCGAATGTGGGTTCAGGGCTGTATCTCATTTATTGGCTAAGAAAAGAAATAGACTGCACGTCACTGAATGTGGTGATTTACGACTGCTGTTAACAAAATTGGAATCCGACATTAATAAATTGTTAAAATTCCATCAGCCTCAACCAAACTCATTGATATTTTTTATTTCTTATTGATTTTATGTTTACAAGGTGGAACCCGTCGAATTTCGACGAAAGTAAATGTTTAAGAAAAAACTGTTTCATTGATTTAAAATAAACCTATAAAATTAGCTACACTAAAAAATGCATCTTACAATTGTCAGTCTAACTCTCAAACAAATAACATTTAAAGCTAAAATTAAAAAAAAAAAAAAAATACTATTTCTATAAAACTCAGTCGTCTAAATTATAAAAATTAAACTTTAATCGCATATGTAAAAATATAATAATAAAGCAAAATATAATAAAGATCAGTTAGTAAGATGAAGTTATCAATTGAGGCTCTAATGTTTGGTATAAATGCGTATGAAAAAAAAAAGAAAGAAAGAAAATCATTTCAAATCAACACGATCTTAGAAATTCACGTGAAATCTAAACCCATCATAATTTTCACCTCCTCAAAATTTGCATGCACATATTTCAATTTTTATCAATTTTAAGATAAAATGGCGGATTTCTGTTGCCACAATTGAAAAATTCGTACTAAAAACTATAAAAAAATTTAATATGTCAAGAATAAATTGAGATACAGCTTTCAAACAAATTGCATTTAGAAGTACATATTTTTTCTACACGGTGGTGTAAAAATTGAAAATGTGGGATGTTTAGAAGTATAAAATTTGCAGTACCGAAAATTGCAAAACCGAATTGCATGGGAAAGTGTTGCCATTCGCAAAATGACGTATGCGTTACGCACAGATACGTATGGCCTTTATTATATAGATGTCATTACTTTTTTAATTTCTTATTCATTTTCTCTTTATTCACATTATTATTTGTGAAACATTTAATGTGTTAAAGATGTCACACATCTAAAAGATGTCACACATAAAAGCACAATTTAAAAAACTTAACTTCAAATATTATGCGCCAATCAAAGTGCTTACGATCAAATCTTGATCATCTTGGGATCAGCTTTATTTACATTCGAGTTATGTTAGAATACAAAAAAGGATTATCTGTACACAAACAAAGCTGCCCTGATAATGATGAAATTCTGATCGAAAGTGCTTCGTGTACAACATTTGAAGTTTTAAAACTGTGTTTTTATACATGATAACATCTTTTAGATATATGGCACCTTTAACGTATTAAAGCACCTATTTTTCAAGTTAGTTTTATTTTATTTACTGTTTATTTTTTAATTTTTGCTGAATAACTTTTTATTACGTTTGATAGTCATTCTAACTCTAATTTTTACTTTGTGCTTATTAATAAACTGACAAAAAATAGGTATAGGTAACATACAACAATATTTTTAATTGGCATGATTAATTATGGAAGAGGGGGGGCAATGGAATATTTTTATCTTCTGAGGGGGGCGGTGGTGCATAAAAGGTTGGGAACCTATGTCTTAGATGATGGAACTCGGGGTGGACTGTCCTCCTCCCATCGCCATGCCACTGCTGCTGGTTTTCTTTAAAATGTTATCAATGAAAAAACACATTTCAATGGAATGTTTACTATTTTTGACTCTCCCTATCCAAAGTACTTGTACAAAGAAAGGGCTTGAGTAATAAATAATGATAGAGAAAGTGCCCTGATGCTGTATACAGAAAAATACTGTGCAATAAAAGTTTTTTGTTACTGCAGTAGACTCCCTCAAATTCGCACACCTTCGAACCAGAGATTGTGCGGATTTCTGGTCATAACTTTGTTTACATTTTTAATCAGTAATTTGAATGTAATTGATAATGCAATCAAAACTATAATGAATGCTTACAATATAGCAAAATATTAAAATAAGTAATAAACTGAAATAATAAAAATTAAGATAATTTTTAAAATATTAAAAGTAAAGGTCAAATAAATAATGTAATATGTAATTAAATATTCATTATAAATATTGAATGCATTTTTTCTAAATTATTCAATGAAACTTACTTCACCAGGGTGCTTTACTAATTCACATTAAAATAAAAAAATAAGGAAGGTTTAACCAGATTTAATAACCAAAAAGAGCTTGATTAATATATAATAAGATAATTAATAACATAATTCAGGGCTGTCCAACCTTTCATTAAGTGTGGGCGCACTTCATCAAATTGCAAACATTGAAGGGCACCATTATTAATATGTCTGAAAATATATTAATTCACTACAGGTTGCAGGGTTGCCAGTTTCAATTCTAATTTTTATACAGAAATTCTGAATTCACACAAAAAGTTTTAAAAGAAGAATTTTTACTTTAATTTAAGAATTATTATTAAAGTAAAAATTATTTTTCTGAATTTCTGGTAAGAATTCAATTTTCCGAATTAAAAAGAAGGCAATATTGGCAACTGTTGTAAAAGAGTAACAATATGCATGCATCTTATACGATGCACAAACACCTCACAATGTAAGCCATAATACCTCCCAAAATATAAGCAGAGCTCGATGTAAAAGAATTTCAGAAAAAAGGCTAAATCATAGTAAAGTTAGAATTACATTTTACAAAAAGAGGGCCTGTCAAAATATTTTGTAGAGAAAAAAGGCTAAAATTTAACTCCACTTATAATAGAAAAATACTGTGGAACACCGAGCATTTTAAAGAAACATTTTAACATGGATTTTTATATAAATAAATTTTAGTAACATGAATCATTCAAAAGAGTGCCATAAAAACCCTCAAAGGACGCCGCATTGGACAGCTCTGACATAATTGGTAGCAAGATTGTGATTACTAGTGACATCAACAATATCTTGAATTTTTTCAGAAATGAATTTATTCTTCCTTCATGAAGAAGTATCCTTTCAGTAATACAGTCGAACCTCGTTAATATGAATTACTTTTTACATGAACAGTTCCTACGGTCCCCGTCAAAATGAATAGATGATTCCAGTGTTTTTTCTCCTTTTAACATGAACACGTTTAACATGAAAATTCGCTTAATATGAACAATTCTCGATGTTTCTTGAGAGATTTTGACGGTTAACATGAACGAAAGATTCTAAATACAGTTAATATTTCAGCAACTTTTTACTTTTCAAAAATTAAAACATTATTTTGATTTCTTCCACTTTTGGAAGATCAAAAAATAACACAGTCTATTTCTGGTTTCAAGTTTACATTACATGATATAACTAAAAGAACAAGAAAAAATGTTTTTAATATCAATTATTTAGTAGGTCATGTGACATGGCACCTTTCGTCTGCTCGAATGAGAAAGAAGTTTGCGAAATATCCCACATGGAAAGTAGAATGTCTGTCATCATCTACATGTCACCAGGACTAGAGATAGTTACTATTTAAAAGGAGTATTTTTATGCATTGTTTCTGTATTCAAAAATTGAAAATTTACAGTTTGGTGTTGCAACTTCCATATGAAAGATCATGTATTCAGTCTTTTTTTTTTTTTTTTTTTGTTTACTCATATCAATTCATAAGGACATTCACATGCACAGTAGGGTGGAGCGAAAAAATTTTTTTTTTGAAAATCAAAAACGGGTAGGTGCCAAAAGTTGCCTTTATACTAGTACATTAACTGCGTGAAATTTTACCGCTGAAAAAAAATGGCTTGAGTCTGCGCTTTTGCTCCAAAAATCGAAATTTTGGATAAAATTTGTCATTTTTTGACATTTTTTCAAAAAAATTAAAAAAAATCTACAGAGCTGGTTAGTATTTAAAAGTGTTGCTTAGACCTTTATATTTATCTGCTTAACATATTTAAACTATAAAACAATATGTTTATTCCCTATAGCTGGAGCAAAACAGACAACTTTTAGTAAGAAAACAGCATTACCACTCTATTGGGTCATATAACGAATTGTTGTTTTTAATACAGCTCTTGTTTTCAAAACTACCTTGGACATGCGTCGTGGAGGTGGCTATATTTCCTATACCATCCGGCCCAACTATTCGATCATCTTAGTACAGTGTTTTATTTATACATTGATTTGTGACTTTCTTTATAAAAATTTGGCATGTTTTCGATGCTTCCACCTTGTTCATCAGTTCTTTGCATCCACATGCTGCTGTAACTATCTTGATGTATATTTTTAAAGTTTATGCAAAAAAAAATGACAAGCAGAGTAATGCACGGGAATATTATTAAAGGGATCTATTCGGCCATGTATTATATTTATCAAACTTACATTCAGTGGATGAATAATGATTGGAAGTTCTGTTACCACAACATTTTTTCAGTCAATTGTATTTTTTTTACGTAATGATTTGCTTCAAAGATGATTTCAGATATTTCAACTATAAGTATGCCATCATTTATTCTTCTTTTGCATTTTTTATATGTTGAGAAGCCAGCTGTTTAATGTGATGGTGATCGTCAGCGAGAATTGCAATGAAAATTTGTTCTCCATGTGTAAAGCAACCGCTGTTGTAAATAACTTTTTTTTGCATTAGTTTTATGCCGTTTTCTAAGTGTTTTCGTATCCAGTTAATTTTCTATTAACTTTTAGATCCCTTTTTTTATGAGTGGACAACATTTGATGGTGAAATGTCCTGGGCATAAACTTATTGCATTGTGCTTTATGAGGGAATGGACGGATATCGACTATAAGTGCTCATTTAAAATTAGGAGAATTTTATTTGTCACTGTGAACCATTTTGCATGGGGTAAGCTTAGAATTGTCTATATGATATTGAATCATTTGCTACTTCAACTCCAGTGAATTTCCTCTGCGTCAATTATTAGAGAAGTCGATATAAAACGTTCTAAGCTACATGGATTCACTGGATCAATAAGGAAAAACTTTGTCTACGTAATATTCACTTCCTATTGCAATTTTTTTTATAAAATAGAGAAATTATTTTCTCAAACTGAGAAAAAGATAATCAGAACAGACTAGAAATTTCTGTCGGAGATTGCAAAGCTGATTCATAAGGAAAGCTATTTCTCAAAGAATGGGGAATAGAAATTTAGAAAACATCTCACAGAAAAGATGGCTCATAAAGTTAATAAAATTTTCCGGTTTATATAAGCACAGATTGGCAATCAGCGTCTATATGTTCAATCACCAAATCTATAATGTAAGTTTATACCGCGATATGTTTTATACCAAATGTACTACACACCTAAATAATAGATCTAAAATCTTATTAGAAATTACTAGACTACGGAACAACACAGGAAACGACATAAAGCATACTAAAACTTCTTTAGAAATATTGTTGTTTTACACGCAAATTTTGTTTGCAATCCTCTGTGACGATCGTCATAATATTAAACAGCTAACTTCTCAGCATATATTCAATGTAATAGGTTCAATAAATGATGGCATACTAGAAACTGAATTCATACAATCAATTTTTAGGGAAATTTTTAGGCTGTGATAACAAAACTTCCAATCATAATGTACTAATTGCATGAAATTTTAATGAAGATAATAGACTGCTGACTAGTTTCAATTAAGAACATACCCAATATATTACTCAGCTTCTCTTCTGTTATATATGGTATAAAATTATACGTGCAGCAGGTCAAACCAGCATGATTCAAATCATCCAAAGTCTATGAATACAAAGAAGAGATAAATTACTTTGATATATAGAAAACTTATACTCGTCTTCGGGAAAAAAATAACAATTCAATACATAAATAAAACACTGGACCTAGATGATTGGGTGGTTGAGACGGGTGGGATAATGCAACCACCTCTATGAGTTATATACACAGTAGTTTTGAAAGCAGCTAGGTAAGAAATGCATTCAAAAGAACATTTCGTTGTATGCTCCAATAGAGAGATTAACGCTGATTTTTCACAAAAAGTTGTCAGAATTGCTCCAATTATACAGACTACAGATATTGTTTTATAGTTTAAATATGTTAAGCAGATAAATATAAAGGTCTAAGCAACACTTTTAAATACTAACGAGCTTTGTGGGAATTTTTTAATTTTTTTGAAAACATGTCAAAAAATGACAAATTTTACCCAAAATTTCGATTTTTGGAGCAAAAGCGCAGACTCAAGCCATTTTTTTTCAGCGGTAAAATTTCACGCAGTTGATGTACTAGTACAAAGGCAACTTTTGGCACCTACCCGTTTTTGATTTTCAAAAAAAAAATTTTTTTCGCTCCACCCTAATGCACAGTATAGTTACTCAAAATGAGTCGTAAAGTTTAGCAATCCTTAAGTTTGCAAAATAAGCTCGATATATTACATGACGTAGATTCGAGAAATTAAAAAAAAAAAAAAGTCTGATGTTGCTAAGAAATATGGAATAGCTAAAAGTACAATATCAATGATTTTAAAAGGTAGAGACAAAATTGAAACAGCTTATGTACTAAACAAGTTTGAACCAAGTCGAAAAGGAATGAGAATCGCCAATAATGAAGAAGTTGAAACAGCATTAATCAAATGGATGAATAAAGCAAGGGACCTGAATCTTCCCATTATTGGTGCAATTTTGCTAGAAAAGGCTGATTTTTTTCGCCGATGCTTTAGATGTAAGAGATTTTTTAGGCTCAATGATTTAAGAATAGACAAGGAATAGTTTGCAGGAAAATTTGTGGGGAAGCAGCTGCAGCAAATGATGAAATAGCGAATGATTTTGTAATCAATAAACTTCAACCAATTTTAAGCAAATATGCTGAAGAAGATATTTTTAATGCCGACGAGACATCATTATTCTGGAAAGCACTTCCTTCACGAATTTTAATGATAAAGAATATGAAATGTTCAAGTGAAAAATACAGCAAAGAAAGACTAACCTTGTTAATTGCTTGCAACATGACTGGAACGGAAAATTTAAGATTGATGATCATTAGAAAGGCTGCAAAACCTTGCTGTTTTAAGGGTATAAAAACATTACCAGTGACGTACGAGTCGAGCAAAACAGCGTAGATTACCACAGAGTTATTCCAGAACTGGGTTAAAAAACTCGACAGAAAATTTGAAAGAGATGGCAGAAATATTCGTTTAAATTTAGATAATTGCCGCGCTCAGTGCTCCGTTTCCGGACTCAAAGTTCCGGACCCATATTGAGTTTTTACCTCCAAATACAGCTTCAAAAATACAACCATGTGATCAAGGAATTAATTAAATGCACAAAAGCATACTACAGAAGAAAACTTCTCCTACAAACAGTTTCTTGTTTCGATCAAGGAACATCCTTTTTTATAAACTTGTTGGGAGAATTAAATGTACACCGATTTGCCTAGAAAGAAGTTTCTGCCACTACTATCCAAAATTGTTTCCAAAAAGCTGGATTTTCTACCAAAAAAAACTCCTTCACAAACAGAAGAAACAATAAAATTTGATTCTTCAGAAGCAAAAGCATGCGGCATACTTCCAGAAACTGTCACATTTGAAGATTATGTAACAATGGACGATGAAATAATGACATTCGACACAGTTACGGATGAAGGAATAGTTAAGGAAATTAAGTGTGCTAAAATCACTGTCGATAATTTACACTTTTCTTCTGAAACAGAAGATGAAACTGTAACAGCGACTGTTCAGAATGCAACAATGTATCCAATATTGAAGCATTAAATGCATTAAAAATTGTATGAAGATTTGTGATGCAACAGAAAATTCTAGCAAATACCTGGATGTTGTAGATAAACTAGAAGATTTCCACAAAGGAACTGTTGATAGAAACCGAAAACAATAGAAAATGACTGATTTTTTTAAGATGTAATTTTGATTTTTTTTTTCTGGTATCTATAAGATATAAATAAATAAGGTAAAAATCTAAGTATTATTTTTGTTATTATTTAGTCGTTTGAGTGTAAACAGAATTAATTTCTTGTAATTTAGTTACAAACGTATGATTCATTATTTGATATAAACCTACTGAAGTTGTTGTTACATACTTTACAATTTGTAAAAAATACAATTTATAGCATTCATGTTTTATTCACTTAGTTACTTTTAACAGTTTTCTATTAATGGATAAAAAATATATAATTATTAGTCTAATTATTAACATAGAAATAAGTCTCAGTTCAAAGTAGAATTCAAATAGAAATAAGACTGTGACAAAGTTTTCTCCCTTTAGACCCTATGTGCAATGCACATTTGTCCCTGTATTCTTTATCATTGCATTTAAGCGCATCGTAAATTAATTGTTTGGTACGAAATAAAAATTAAAAATAAGTATAGTACATAAGTTTCATAATAAATATTATTATTATTAAAAAACTGGTTTAATTATTAATCAGACCAATATTTATTGAATATAAATGATCATAAAAAAATATTTTTTCTTACTACTGATAACATGAACTACGGACAACATGAACAAAAATTTAATTCCCCTTGAGGTTCATGTTAGCGAGGTTTGACTGTATTAACAAAAATTACATATTAAAAAATATATATGGAATTGATATAAAAATAAAAAAGTCAAATTTTGTCCCTATATCTGAATTGAAAGTTTCACTGTTTACATCTGTAAACTATGTGCAGATTTTAGAGAATTGTGGATTTGAGAGACTCTACTGTACCAAGTTATTTATAAGATAACTAAAACTTCAACTACCCTATCAATAAAAGTTCTGATTCATTAATCTATCTGAAAGCAGAATTAAGATAAGAAAAAATAACCCACTGCTGATAAATTATGATATATATCCCAGAAAAATGTTCAATATGAATTGAGAATGCACTTTGAAGTAGAGCTGGAAAATATAGCTACTTTTGGTTAACAGGTTATATCATTCCACACATTCACAGGTAACAGGTTTCAACAACCTGTTATTTTTGTAACGTATAACTAATCGATGAGACAGTGCTGTCAACAGACATTTTTATTAGAGGGCCTTTAATTAAGGTATCTTGAATAATTTTGATACATAAATATAGACGCTGTTTTAGTTCAGATAATCCTATGCATTTAAAATCAATTTGGGGTTAAAAATTTAATTTTTGCAAGACAAAAACTTACTTAGTAGTGATACTTTGCATTAATCTATATGAAAGCAGATTTTACGCATTATTTAGTGTTTTCTTGCACTAAAAACGTGTTTTTTATTGTTGAAAATTCATAAGTATCATAACTCAGTAAGTTTTGCCAGTAGAAGAATAATTTGTTTTCTGTTTTACTTGTTAAAACGCATAAAAACTTTTTCTAAATAAAAATTATAGGAAATTTTAGAACTTACTGACCACTGTATAAAATATGTAATTTCTTACCAATTTAAAAATTGATACCTTCTTAATAATTGATATTTGTATGATGCAGAAGAAAATTTAAAACATTTTTGCATATGGTACAATGCCTCTAAAAATGATGGTTTAGAAATTAACTTTTTGTAAACGATAATAGGAAATATCCTCTATAAAAATTAACACAGTTTTAACAACCCGATTTATCAATAAATAAATAAATAAAATAAATAAACAAATAAATATAAAAATAAATAAAAGGAAAATTGATCTTCATTCGTTGCTACCTTGACTTGAAATTGGAATTTCGACATCATCGAATCCATATCTATCAATGCATATTCAGGGCTGCCAACCTCTGCGAGTAAAAATGTGTAGTTTGAACACCGAAAATGTGTAGTTTTAAGAAATCAAGTGTAGTCAAGTTGTGTAACAGCAATCGACCCCGAAAGGTTAAAAAAAAAAAGTTTGAAATATATTATAAAAAAACACTTTTTTAAAATACATTGATTTAACTATCATGCATATTAAAATAGAAGAAATTTTACAAATCAAAATATAAAACTTACCTTTTATTTCATGGGTATTCATCATGAAAATTAGTTTAACAGCATTTTGGTCAGTGCTACCATCAGTTAAAAATGAAAATGGCATACTTTTTAAAATAGTAACTATATCAGAGCAGGTTTTATTTGCCATACATTTTAAAATGGCTGTCGTTTTGGTTCGCGCGCTATCATAGTGCTTAGCGATTTTGGAATCCGGGAACATCACATTAAAGAGATAGCCTGCATGGTCAGCTGCACTTAATGGCACGTTATGTTCAATAAGAAATGATGAAAAGTGCATTTCTGCTTTGGTAATACATAACGACACGTCACTTTCAATAAAGAAAGTGTCCGGCATTTTTTTTAACTTTTGTTTTTTGTTCTTTATTCTTGATATGTCTCTTTGACTTCATATGACACGAGCAATCAAATTTCCCTCCGTGATTAACGTGAAAGGTACTTTCAGAAGTAGTACAGAATGCTTCATACGAAGATTTATCTGAAGCACGCAAACAGGGTCCCTTTGCCGAAATTTCGGGATCGAAACTTTTGATCAGAAGTTTTTTCTTTTTCGGATTATCTCAGTCAATCATTTTGAAGAAGAAATAAAAGAAATGAACAGGCTTAATAATTCAAAGTGATATTATATGCGATATAGTATAACTTCTGAAAACTTAACTTAATCAGAAAATAGACTTTAGCCCGATACGATAGCATACAAAATCAAAACACGAATAAAAAAGTAAGGCTAGCGACAGGAAAGATCTTAACAAACGTAACCCAATCACAGCCATCGTATTAATATGCACATGCACTTTGCATCAGACGAATGAACTTAGTTCTCAACAAGAAAACAGGAATTTCAACCTACTTCCTCTGTAACCGGCAGCGGCATTTAAAGGATTGCATAATCGCAGCACGCTGTTAGTAGACAAAAGCTGAAAAGCGTAATTTGGAGAATGCGTAGCGTAGTGCGTAATAGAGAAGCTAAAGTGGAGTAACTACGCCTAATGCGTAGTAATTGGCAGCCCTTCATATTCATTCAAAGCTTATCCCACAAGAACACAAAACATTATTTATACATTTTTAATCAAATGTCACTTATTCAACAAATTTTGCATGTGCAAGTATGTATTTAAAATTAATTACAATTGCATTAAAATTAAGTGTCCTCACCAGGCTATTTTTCTTCTTTTTTTTCAGTAAAATACAATTACAGAAATAATGATTTCCAGTTCTAATTTTCTAACAACGCAAAAATGACAAAATAATAATAATAAACTCTTGATAAAAAAAATCATAGTGCCAGAATACCCCCCCCCCCGTTCCAAATATCATGAGTACATAGTAATTAATAATCCCTTTTAAATATTCAAAGATTGCCACTGTTTTACCCATATAACTACACCAAACAAAGATTACTCCTGTGCGATAAAACAGCTTTTTATCAACAATTAAATCTGAAAATCTCTTTAATTCTACTTTTCAAACAGATTCCTTCCCATTAAAATTATAACCAAAGATGGCAGACATTACCTCCTTGCTTTTTAATAATCTGCAAGTTGCAAGTGTCACTCACTAACTTCACGTACTCTAAATGTCTAAATTAAAAACACATTTTTCCCCCATTTCACTTCCAGTATTCTAATGATTTTTTTAAATAAAAGCAGTTTTTATTATTCCAACCATTTTTTTCAATAAATGTAGTTTTCGTTAATCTAAAAACTGATTCTATTGCTTTAAACTTTGTAACTGTGAGCATTATAAAAAATTCAAAAGATAAAATAACTTTTGATAAGAATCAAAAACCAGATGTTTTTAAATATCTATACGATAATGAACAACCAATAGCTTTTAAGAGATTTTATCACATGAACTTTAGAGATAGCAAACGGATAATTATTCCTCTGATTGGCTCATTTGATTAGACCAAAAGGATTTTTACTGTCTTAGATTTGTAGATGGGCAGTGTTGCATCAAAAGGAAAGTCTGGTAGTTTTTCTTTGTGCGTAGGCATTTTTTTTTTTTCTCTCTCTGTTTCAAAAGCATTTTAATGTTGTTGGGGATTTTATTTTCTGCAGTAATAGAAATTCTTCGTCTTAGAATTCAAATAGATTTATAAATTGGGAAATAGATTTTATGTAACTAAACTTTTATTAATGTATAAATATGCATTCCTAAAATATTTTTCAGCCTTATTATTTGTTTCTTCCTTTTAAAATGCTTATCATATGAGGCGTTCCAAAATTAACAGGCACTTTTTGGTAATCTGTTACTGAATAATGAGTTTTTGGTTAATATTACGAATATTTATCCTGTTATGTTAAATAATGCCCATCTCTACTTTGAAATAATTAAATTTACTAGAACTGTAAGCATTGTTTAAAATTAACTGTATTTTCCACATTGAAAATCTATCAAATATTTAAACTAGGGGTGCACAACCCATGGCTCACGCTATCACTACTTCATGTAAAATAATTTTCTTTATAATAATGCCAAAAACTTTGCTATTAAATAAAACAAACGTCATTTTTTAAATGTTCTGGTGGCAAGCAATTTTCTGGCAAAAAGGTTGTGCATCACTAATTTAAACAATATAATTTTATAATAGATATAAGTTAAAAAAAGAAAAAAAAACATAGAAGTACTTTTCATATTACAATTAAAAAGCTTACTTTTACTTTCCAATCAAAAGACGTCAAATATGTAGGAGACACTGAATGGCTCCTTTCAATCAATTCTTTTTTTAAATCAGAAGTTCGTACATTTAAGGCTGCTTTTATTATTTTACTGTATTCATCTGGAACTGATTGAAGAGCAACAGACAACTATATAAAGAAAATATAAATATATATATATACATATAAGAAAGTTCATAAATGCTATATGAAAACAAAAAGAAAAAATATGTAAACATAAATATACATGTATCTGCAAGCAGTTAGAAACACAAGAGTTCATTCTATTATGATTTATAATTAAAGGTACATACAAAAAATATACAGACATACAAATAACTGCAAGACACCCAACTGGAGTGAAAAAATAGCTAGAGGCATGAATCGAACCTGGGATCACTGCACTCTAGGCTGTTGCTCTATCCACTGAGATACTCTGGTGATTCCTGAATAGAGCTGTTACAAACCGCACATATTCATTTTTGAGAAATGGGTATTCTCTCTCATACGAAATACCGAATCGTTACGTTGGAATTTTACTCGTTAGTCGTTAGACATCAATGTACTGCAAAACTAGATGAAACAATCATCATACATTCCCAGCATTTCACGATTCAAAAACGGCACCGATAGTCTTATTGGGAAAGATGAGAGTTTGTATTCAGACTTTAGACTGGGAATCAGTTGTTCCCGTATTACTATTGCAACGGGTTTTTTCATTTAGTCGTTTTATTACCTTAGCATTTGTCCATTCGCCAAAAATGTGCAGTGGAATTGGGGGGAAGTTTTTGAAGTAACGCAGGAACGAAAATCGGAAAAGTTTTGTGATGCTGAGTGGGAGAAAATATGTTTTTGAGAGCTGCTTATTTTTAGTTTCCGGTATAGCGAGGTTTCGTTGTCGCATGTTTTACTGGTTTCATAAAGAATAGACATCTGTATTAAGATACTGAATTACTATTTTTCTTTTTAATATATACAATAATATACTTATTGAAACGGAATCACAAGAAAAACATTTTTTCTTAGACAGATTTTTCGTCTTATCAGATGAAACTGCATTGTATAATTTTCATAGAAATTTATCTTGGAATTTTCCATTCAAAGTAGAATTCTACTTTCATAGGATGAATTTATTTATTGTATTTTCTGGGAATAATGCCACACTTGGTTAAAAAAAAAAAAAAAAAAAAAAAAAAAACTAGTTTAACGCTGCACCAGGTATAACGCCGCACCGGGTATACTCCCACATTCATTATTAGAGCAATGAAATAAAATTATTAACTGATATAAAATAAAACATTTTAATCTTAAATAAATAACTTACCTTTTTTTGTTGTACAGTTATTTCAACTATGATGATTACTTACATAAACAAACAGAAAAAAATATAATAAAGCACTAAATAATTCGACTATGAAAATTATTTATTTTATCCAACAGGAAAAAATATATTAAAGCATTAAATTTTATCATCAACATCAGAAAAACCATCAAAATCTTCGTCCTCTGTATAGCTGGTGAATAATTTGATTAGTTCAGATGACAAATCATGGTCATCACTTATGATATCATCTGGATCAGTATCGTCACTATCATGTAATGGATCATCCATATCGGAAGTTAAGTTCGATGGTACATCAATATCACCTTGTATTATTTCAGATTTTATGAAAGCATTTTGCACCATTTTTGGGGGAATTTTTTCCCAAGCATCAACAATCTATTGACAAATTTGGGCGTATGTCGCCCTTCGCATATGACCAACTTTGATAAATTCATGGTCTTCACCAGCCATCCATTGTTCCCAATAATTACGCATTTGTGCTTTAAAAGCTCGATTTAAACTGACATCAAGAGGTTGGAGTAATTTAGTCAGTCTGCCTGGGATGATCGCTGGTTCCGTTCTTTATGATGCTAGAGATTTTTTAATATCTGCCGTTCAATGAGCTTGCATAGAGTCCATTGCTAGAAGACTGTTCCTTTGAAAAAAAGAATTGAGTCTTTTTTTGCCAGCATTTTTCCGCCCACTCGATCGAAGTTTCTAGGTTCATCCAACCTCTTTCATTATTTGACACGACTATACCCTTTGGAAAACTTTCTTTTGGTAGAGTCTTTCGTTTGAAAATTACCATAAGTGGTAATTTCTCTCCTGATTAAATGCACGAAAACACAACTGTGAAAAATTTTTTCTCGTTCCCTGTTGTTACTACTGGAATGGATTTTACACCGATATAATCAGCGGAACAAGAAGTTGGCATATCGAATGAAACCATAACCTCAACCATATTTCTTATCTGAAAAGGTTTCAATGATAGTTTCTCAGTCTTCTCTTTCACGAATTTTAGAAAAGATGCCTTCTTCTCTTGCCAATCATCCGGTAGTTTCTGCCCCACTGTTGTTCTAGAACGCATTGTTAGCCTGTTTCGTTTAAAAAAAAAAAAAAAAAAACGATTACACCAGGATGGGACACCTAGGAAATCATCATAACCTTTCTCATCTGCCATTTGTTTAGTTTTTATTTGTTTTAAAACGGTAGATAAGTATCGCTCGTTCTTCCGTTGATTCTCTATCCAGGAACAGAGTTCATTTTCTAAATCAGGCCAATGCGCCTCTGGTCCCTGACGCTGAGATCACTTCTCTCTTGGCATCTCCTTAAGCACAGATCCTGCTTCTGCCATTCTCTGATTCTTTTCTCATCTACATTCAGCTCCCTCGCTGCACAACGATTCCTGTTAACTTTAGCTAATTTGATAGCATTCAGCTTGAATTTTGCAGGGTAACTGCGGTGCTTAAAACTCACATCTGAAGACATATTTAAGATAAAACTTATATCAGTAAATTAAAATCAATTTTAAGTATGAGATTCTTTAACCTTAAAAATATAATTCCATGTGCATGCGTACAATTACAGGGAAAGCAACGAAAGTTTAAGATTTGCCGAGCTGTTGCCAATTCATAGTTCGAAGTTAAAAATAATTACAAACATGGAGTAAAATAGCTTTCTATAGTTTGGATTAGCATTGGACTTTAGTGAATGACAAAAATAACATCTCTGTGGAGGAAAATCTTCTGGAAATGACTGTTTATTCGAAGAAAGAGAAGCAGTGTTAAAATGTTCTTTATGCATATTGTTTTTCTTATATTTATCTGTGCCTGATATCACATGGATAAAGTCCCTTGTGAAAAGAGGAGAAAGGAAATGGGAAGAGTTATTCTTTATATGGCAAGCGATAGTCTCTGGGGCGAACTTGTCGAGAGACATTGTAATTGGATGCAATACCCATTAAAAATGCAATCTTCTGCTCCTGAAATTGCATTGTTTGTAATCACACTAATGTCCGCGCGTGCCTATTTGCTTTTACTTTCATTTTATTCACAAAGAGTAAGACTGAAAATTATGATTTTTTTTTCTAAGCAGATTTCAGAAATTTTAAATTAATTATTCCTATTTACAAGCCACACCAAGTTATTATCCGCACTTTTGTTTACAAAACAAAAAAGTCTAGTTTAACGCCGTGGCGTTATTCCCGGAAAATACGGTATCTTATATTGTAATTGTTTGCATTTTTATTCAAATTTCTGTAACAAAAAGATTTCTAACAAATTTTCATTATGTGTCTAGGTAACGGTAATGAATTGTAATCTCATGTACGGTATATAGCTTAGCTTATATATGGTATAGCGATATGTAGATTTGCTGCAATCTTATGACATTATATTTCATATGAAATATTTTAATCTCCCAGGTTTATAATTTATGAAATTTTAAATCACTGCAGGTATATAGATTTTATTTTTATTTTAAAAAATAGTTAAAAATAATGAAGCAATTCTCTGAAAATTAGAGAAAACAATGAATGTATATGTACTAGTATTCAGCAGCTTGCAAAGAGAAAATTGCGTCTAGGACGAAGTTTTAGTTTGGCGCCCCCCCCCCCCTCCCTATACACACACAAAATATCATCACCATTTCTCTTTGCAACAGGCGTCACAAAATTATAAAGTTTAAAAACACAAATTCCATTAGATACATGTTTTGCATTTATTTTTGAATTTTAAAATAGAATTTTTGAATTTTTATTTTGAATTTTAAGGGATTAATTTTAACAACTAAGTAATATAAAAGAACATTGCATTTACATTTTGGCAAAGTGGATCTTAAAAACACATGTAGAAAAAAAAGTATCTAACACTGCAGTAAAACAGTTTGCAATCCCTTTTGAATTCCAAGAAAGAAGCAATATCCTATTTTGAAAATGTATGTCTTTTTCACACACACACACACAAATTCCAATATGTTTATATATATATTTTTTACAATAAATGCAGAAAAAAAAAGGAGGATGGTAGTATGAATTTGGCGTCCCCTCTATATCCATGCCCGGGGCGATCGCCCCCCCCCCCCCCCACTTCGCACGGCCCTGCTAATATTTATGATTACTTTTGTTTTCTAAAGAGTAATAAAATCATTATATAAAAGTATTATATGCAAAAGCGGATCCTGCCCTCAATTTAGATTGGGGGGGAAAATTATTCTTAAAATGAAAGTGACTATTTTTCTGATACTTTATCTAAAACATTTTTATTTGTAAATACAAGAATTTTCCATTAGTATTTCTAAATATATATAATTTACAGATTCCATTCAGACATCAAGCAATTGAGATGTTTCTCATTTTTTTTATAAATACAAAAAATGGTTCATAAATGTTGTTAAGATAGCATTTTACATAATTTTTTTACATATAGATGGAAGCACATAACAAGCACAGCTGTAACTAATTCTTTCAAAGACAGCTATGCACGGAATTCAATACGAGTTGTTGCATTTTGTAGTATGTACGATGCTTGTTAATACTTGGTTTCTGAGCAGCAACGAAAATAACTAGTAACGTAATGAATATTTTCTAACGGGTAGAGAAATTGAAAATAATGATACCATACGGGTATTCATTTTGTCATTATTTTTACAGCACTATTCCTGAATCTGCAATTTTTCACTAATAAACGAAGTTTGGGAAAGTTATCAACCAGCAATAAAATGTAGGATGACGGAACAATGGTGAATAGATTTACTATTCCATCAATCTACAATATATATTTAAACACCCACAAATAACACATGCATTCAAATCAAGGTACATACAAATAATACTATACAGACATACAAACAATAAATAAAATGTGTGTCATGGTCAGTAAAGTGAGTTTCTAGCAGGAAGTCTTTTGCTCGGCACTTAAGATCTCACTTTCTGACCCTGGGTTCTTCAGTTTGAACCCTGCCTGGCACATAACCTGCTGTACATTTATAATAATGAAGGGTGACACAAGACATCCACCACACTGATAAACAAATAGCTGAGTTTTTCAATCACAACTGAAGAAAATTCAGATACTGAGTCTAACAGAAAAAGTACCTTTTGATGAAGGTTTGGTATGAGGTCAGAAATATTTAAAATCTTGAGCAACAAAGTTTTGTAACTTAGCAGGAACTTATGACTATTTGTACATAGTAAAATAAAATTCAACAAAAACAAAATGTCTTAAAATAGACCATTGAGGCCTGCTTAAAAATGGAAAATTGTTTTATTTTTATTATTGTATTCATAATATATATCAGCAGTAGAATTGATAATAAAAAAAAAAAAATACTGGTCTTAAGGACCAGTAAGCACGACAGTTTACTGGTCTGTAGACATTATTACTGGCTTGCTATATAATTCTATTAATCACTTATCTACCGACAGTACTTATAAGTACCATAAAGATTACTTATTACAAAATTCTTTTAATACGTCAATTAGCTGTAATACTGTTTAGAATGAGTTTCAGATACATTATTTTGTTCCAAAAGCATTATTGGTTACACAAAACAAAAATTTTTTTAAAAGGATGATTTCTTTTAGTTTTGTATCTTTTCAGCTTTCTTGGCACTGAGGGAGGGAGGGGGGGGATGATTTTTCATTTTGGAAATATTTCTATATTTATATTGTAAGAACATCATATTTGTATATTTTAAATTTCTATAAAATACTAAGAAAACAATTTAAAATAAAAGATTTGAGTGGAGTTATAGATATTGCACAAAATCCCTGTAAATTAAAATTTAATTAATCCTTCTATATCCTTCAAATCTTTTAAAATCCTTCAAAAATTTATTAAATAATTATGTAAATCTTTTAATTTAGTTTAAATAATTTATGCAAAATGCTGTTGAATGTAAAAATTTTATGAATTCATAATGCGGTAGATAAAGGGTTAAATACCTTTGACCCTTTGAGTGACGTCCTCCCCCCCTTCTCCTAGAATATAATAAAAAAATTTCCTGAGCAATTATCCAAAAATTTCAGATACTTAAATATTTATTATAATTTGCTAAAAATTGAATAAACAGTACATAAACAAAAACTATAAAATTATTAATTAGATATTTTATTTATGATAATTTACTTCAATTAATTTTAAAGTTTAATGCAATTAATTTTTTTTAAGAATAAAATAAAATTGTGTGGTTTGTGTTTGGTTATGATTTTTTCAGGGATGGCAAAATTTACATTTATCTGTCAGAGAAGGAAAAAAAGTTACTGGCCCTACGAACCACTAAATTTTTCAAATTAGTGGTTTGATTGAATGCTTGGTTGTCCTGGACCACCAAGGATTTCGAATGCTGTAAATTTATATTTATTTTTAAGATTTAACAGTCTAAATTGTTTAAAATATGAATATATATATATATATTAAAAAAAAGACTGAACTCTTGGAACCAAGCTGCGTGGATCAGTGATCTTCTAATGTACATAATTTTTTATAAATGTGCTTCATTTTAAAAATATGCTATTTCCATCTAACATTCTATAACAAAAAAAAAAAAAAAGAAAGAAAGAAAAAAAAAAATAATATTTTTTGCCAGGGTTGGAAAAAAACCAGGTTTTTTCGAAAAAAACCCCCCCAAAAAAACGGTTTTTTTGGTTTAAATCGGGTTTTTTTAAAAACATCCTTTCTTATGACATATACATGCATATTTACTAAAAAACAGACATTTTTGGTTTATAAGCAGTATAATTTCATTTAAAATAATTTAATAATTATAGTGAATTTATGCTGAAAATTGAAAAAATTCATTTTTCAATTTAAACAGTTTTGGCAAACAGTCTTATGTTGAAAGTTTTAACTGTTCTACACAGTGAACCATTGATTCTCTGTAAATCTTTATAAACAATCTTTTGATTACTAATAATAAACGTTTGGATGTAGTTTGATAAATATTCTTTTCCACAATTATTCAAATAATAAATTACAAATACTACTTAGGATTTTTTCTTTCTGAGTGACAATTTGAAGTTAACATTTTTAGTTGTTAGATTCAGCAGATAGCAGAGGGGAAAAATTATTATTAAAATGCTATAACTAGCAACCAGTCTTTGCTTTTAATTCTTCAAGATAATCTCCCAAAAGAAAAATTTCTTTTACAGCTTGTGCAAAATCTTAAAAGGTCATTCTGTTACATTATTAATTGCATTAAATATTCTGCATTATTAAAAAAATTAAAATATTTTATACTAAATATTGAATCTATTTTATCTTTGATCAAGTCACATGTTTGAAGTTTTTCTTTAGAGCAATAGATATGTTCACCAATGTGCACTGATTTGAATTCTATGCATAAAAAAATGACGTAAACCTAATATACCTAATGCTTATTGCTGAAATAAAGCGTTAAAAGTAGAAATTATTTATATCCAATAATCTGAAACTCATAATAAAAGAAAGAATGAAAATGTCATTAGATTTCTTCTAAAAAACAAATTGCTTTTTTTTTTTTTTTTTTTTTTTTTTTTTTTTTAATAGAAAAAACCAATTGGTTTAATCCTATGCATAAAAAAAGACCTAAACCCACTATATATAATGCTTATTACTGAAATAAAGTGTTAAAAATAGAAATTATTTATGTCTAATAATCTGAAACACGTAAATTATATAAAAAAAGAAAATGTCATTAGATTTCTTCTAAAAAAACCAATTGGTTTTTTTGAGAAAAAAACCATTTGGTTTAAACCGTGGTTTAAACCATGGTTAAAACCAATTGGTTTAAACCGTGCCAACCCTGTTTTTTGCATGTTGCACATATCGGGTGATCCAGAAGTTTCGGGAGTTTTGAAAAGTTGATAATTAGGAAACTATGTATAATACAAAGGTTCTGTTTTCAGATATATGTTCAGAAACATGTGGGATTTTTGTTTAGAATGAATTTTTTTAAATATATATAGTTACCATTTTTAGCAACAGGTGGCGCTGTTGTATAAGACTGAATGTACTTATACCATGCGTTATATAGACACATGAGTTCATTGCGAAACTTTTTTTCTATGATAGTGATGAGATTTCGTTTTAAGGGTGGCTTATGTTCAAACATTTTTTTGTAAGGTAAATGAAATTGCATTGTAAGGGAAATTTGATAAAAAATTTCATGAGCAACTGCAGTGTTTAGACATTGTTTAGACTATGTACACATCTTTGCATGTCGCGTTGTTTTCATATCGTACAATACATCAAGTTAAAACTGCAAAAGAAACGATGGCCATTGCAAATGTGAAATGCTATGGTAAGCAAGGTTTGAGAAAAAGGCTCATTGGAAGATCGTAATAGAAACAAGAGATCCGAAATGTCTGTTACAATCGTAAATTAGGTAGGATTCTATGCCAATACTCTGTAGAAATCACCAGTTCATGGTGAGTGCAGTAAACTTGTGATATCACGATGAACTGAAATTTCTTTCCGCTCTGAGGATACTGTGCATGCTGTTTTGCATCGGCTCACGGCGGTACTTATAAGCCATGAGCGTCATGATTAAACTTTGTAACCCTTGGACACTAATTCGTTCTTTTAAATGAACTGTATCATACTATAAAAACAATACTATCAATTTTAGCGCCACCTGCTGTCAAAAAGTGCAACTAACATAATATATTTTTTTCATCGAAAAAACAAATCCCACAAGTTTCTCAGCATTTCTGTGAAAACCGCATACTTCTATTGTTTATGGTTTTCTAATTATTAGCATTTCAAAAGTCCCGGGACATCTGGATCACCCGGTATATTGTACAGATCTCTATATCTGATTTTCCATCATTTTTGACAGGCTGTCTTTCTATTATATGTATAAACATTTTATTTTTATATTTTCTATGTATATCATTATTGTTTTTTATATACGGTTTACTTATATTTAAAAATAAAAATGGATGAATTGTTTCTTTATATTAAATAAATTGAATAAAAATGGAAAATTTTTTTGTGTACTTGAAACAGCGAATGTGTTGCCAAATTTCCTTCTTTTATCAAGGCCAATTATCTGTTATTCGCACCTAGAGCCACTACATATCGAAAAAGTGAAAATACACACACACACACACACAAACGAGTCATTCCACGTAAAATGAGCAAAAATTTTAAAAAAGTCGTGGCCTCATGGTAACCGATTTTAATAAAATTTGATACACAGATTCAATTTATATTCAAATAGAGCTCTGCAAAATATATTGACAAAAAAGAAATTATTTTAGCAGTTTTGGACATTTAAAAAACTTGTGATGTAGAATGGTATGTGTGCAATCGTCCAAAGTTGCAAGTATGAAGTTCTGTATCTTGAAAAATATTTAACATAAATGAATTTGGCTTTCAATTTTATAACCTTTGAATAATTATATTTTTATTTATTTAGCAGTAGTAATCTGGTAACAACGTAATTAATTTTAAATCAGTTGTTAAAATTGAAAATTTGTAAATTTTGAGAAAATTAGAAATGTTATAAAAATTTTAAAAAAGTGAAAAAACAAGTGTGAAAATGATGCATGATACAATATTACAAATATTTGAAGATTGAATTTCCCAAGTTTGATAATTATCATTTAATTGCTTCATCTTCAAAAGAACTTAGAAACTTTTTAAAAAATTACAAAATCATATTTTTTCCTCTTATTTATGCTCAAATAATAAATAAAGGACAGGTCCGGCATGAACAATATTGCACAGACATAAAGGTTAATAAGTCCATGGTATGCTAAAAAAAAAAAAAATTCAATATAGCCTTTTGATTCCTAACATAAAAAAAAATGGGTTTGAAAAGGTAACTTTGTTGCATTGCATGAACAATTTAAAATACTCTTTAGGCATAAATAAACTGAAAACAAGAATATAAGTTTATTATTATTAGTATTATTATAAAATATGTGTTATTCCATATAAAAGGAACAAAAAATGAAAAAGAATGGCCACGTAATAACCAATTTTAATAAAATTTGGTACAAAGAAAAACAATTCATATTTAAATAGTATTATGCAAAATATCTTGGCACAAAAATAAAATATTTGACAGTTCTGGACATTGAAATAATTTGGGACATAGAATGGAATGACGTGTGTGCTATCGTTTAAAGTTCCAAGTTTGAATTTTCGGATTTATAAAACTATTTAACTTAAATTAAAAAAATATATAACATTGTAAGGTATGGAAAATTACCTCCGTAATTATTCAGTAATAAAAATCTGGTAGCTCCATGACTGATTTCAAATTGATCGCAAAAATAGAAATTTTTTCAAGTTTAAAAAAATTAAAAAGGTTATAGAAATCAAGTAATTAAAAAATATCACGTGACAACCACTGAGAAAAACATCACAGCGGATGACTGAGCAACATCGAAATAATTAAATGAAGAATTTGAAATTTATTCTCTGTTTAACACAAAGCTGCTTTTCATTTTTTTCTTCTTTATCTGATGAGTGCGATAAATGGTAAACAAGGATTCTAGATGTAGTGCCTGGAACTGGGATGTAAGAATGATAGCTATGTGTTCCCTGCATGGCTGTTGGCCCTTTATTAAATCGCTCTTCAAGTTTAGTTTCATACAGAATGATCTCAGTAGAAGGCACATAAAAGAATTTAACGTTTGAAATATTTTCGGTGCAGAAGGAAAAGAGATTTTCTGAATTAGTTATTTGATCCCAATATGGTCTTTGCAAACTGGCTCTTGCTGCTAACCTTTTAACAGTTCCACCAATACCATCGCATGGACTTTTACCATGACAGGTGGCAAAAAAGCGCTATTCTGCTTTCATGTTAAAATCAGATTCATTGTGACAAAGGTTGGAAAAGTTTTTTCTATTTTTGTATTGTGCCGAAGAGCCTTCACTAAAATAAATTAATTTCTTTACAAAAGGAAACTTTTCTATCATAAATGAGATTACAACATTCTGAAATGCATATACTGTCGGTGTATCATGTTTTGTGTGATCACTAATGACACAGAGTGAGATTGTTACGAATTTTCCAGCATCCTTTCCATACACTACAAATGGGTATAGTGTTGCTTGGGTATTTTCCCAGTGGTAACCTTGTATAGCATCCTGAACTATAAAGCTATAGTTCTCTGAAAAATCTAGAAGAATTCTTCTTCTGATATATTTGGCTTCTGTTCTTTCAAATATTTAGATTGACATCTAGCAATAAAATGGTGTTTTGTCAGTCCTGACATATTCTCTACAAAAGAATCAAGAAATTCTTCAGTTGACTGATTAAAGTTGATCTATCTGTAAAAATCCATCGTTTGTAAGTAATTTATTTTGCATATTTGAAAACTAGAAGATAGCCCGTCAAAATGACGTGTTTGCATTTTTAAAGGATGATAAAAAATTACAACAACTGTGGTCAATCATAGCCACTTTAGGCTGAAACAATTTTGATAAATACAGCGATTAAACTTGGAAAATGAAAAATCTAACAAAAAAAAAAAAAAGAAAGACAATTTCAACAGAAATCTGCATTTAAAACTATAGCAAAACTATCTGGTAGATGGGGGTGGGGATTATAATGAAATTTAAAATGCATCCGCGGTTTGCTTAAATAAAAAGTTTTAATTAAATGGTGTTTTCGAAATCGTGAAAAGATTTCAAAGTGAAGTAAAATGTAGTGACGTCATTTACAGCTCCCACTGTAAATCTGACTATTGAGAACGCTCCATTACGACTATGGAACGGTTTCATTGGTCAGAAAATAGATTGCCTTTAAAATCGGAGGTAACTTTTCACAATGCTTTTTATAGATTTGAAATTCTCAAGAGTCATTCACGGCTGTAAAGAAAAAAAAGATTAAAGCAACCCGAATATAAAAATTTTAACAATATTGCATTTAAAACGCACCTTCGCTTTCCTTTAATAAAAAGTTTTAATTAAATATACACTGTAAAAAATTTGACTTATTTGCTACAGCCTCACTCCACCGCTTTTATAGAAAACGGTTACTTTACTGTGTTATGGAGCATTCTCATTGGTCATAAAAGAGACATTCTATAAAAGTGTGGAGTGCCGCTGCAGCAAATGGGTCAAATTTTTAACAGTGTACTTTTTGAAATCGTAGAAAGATTTCAAAGTGAAGTAAAATGTAGTGACGTCATTTCCAGCTCCCACTGTAAGTCTGACCAATGAGAACGCTCCATTACGACTATGAAACGTTTTCATTGGTGAATGAGTTTCTTTTTCTCGTGGATAGGTTGACCCCGGAATTGTTATACACGGAGGGGTTTTATATATATAATTAAAAATTTTTCTATTTCAGCACGAAATTTTTTTTTTGAGACACTTCGAACATTTTCCAAACATGCATTTTTCATTATCAATATTGCAGACGTACACTTTCAATATTTCTAGCAGTGATTGGTGACATTTAATTGCATGCACCATCAGTTTCATATTTTGATGGATACTGCATACACATACAGAGTGTGTGCCTTTACCTCCAGCCAATACACAGAATTTCAGTCTAAGTTCAGCAAATTTACTAAATCCAATCTTGACATTTTCATTTTCTTCTTTGAACTGTTGGTATGTCTCTTTTAAATTACAAAGAATTAATCTTTTTGTTTTTTGTATTTTCCTTTCATCTGTCCTAATCTGAACATACCGTAAAATACCGTTAATCCGCCCCCGCAAACGTGACAAAAAACCATAAAATAATTAGACGGGGGTGCTTACACGGGATTTTTCTGCAATCGTTTCACGAAATTTGAATTTTTTGTGAGATTTGATGAAATTTATTTCATACAATTTTTTTTGACAAAATGTGCATTTTTTTTGGCAATCCTTTGAGAAATTCACTATTTTTCCACAATCTTTTGATGTAATTTGTGTTTTTTTTAGGTATTTCTTGACGTAATTCACGTTCTTTAAATGATCCTTTGATTGCATTTTTTAAGATCCGACATAATTTGCATTTTTACTGCAATCTTTCGGCGAAATTCATGTTTTCGCTATCCTTTGAAGAAATTTGCAGTTATTTTTCGTGATTCTTTGGCGAAATTAGCATTTTTTCAGTGATGATTAGATAAAATTTCCTTTTTTACATGATTTTTTGACGTAATTTCCGTTTTTTCAGCGATTTTTTTAAGGGGGGAGGGGGGGGGGTCAGGATTTTTTGAAAATTTCAAATTTTTTATAAAGTGGGGAGGGGGCGTTTGATCTGGAAGGGCGGATTAACGGGATTTTACAGTTGTCTTTTTTCCCAGTGCATAAGCGACTAGTGTCATCTGATTCATAAAAACTTTCAACTAAGGAAATAACACTACTATTAATTCTTTTACCTTGTCTTGCAGTGGGTGTTTCCCAAGAACACCAAATGATTTTTTTAGCATTCTTGCTTTTCTGACTAAATAATTTGTAATGGAAAATTCTGACCTTATTTTTTCAACACTCCAGCTTTTTGGAAGACGAGTTAAAATTTGTATTTTATCAGCATAGTAACTAGTTTCCACAAACTTAGCCTTTAATTCTTCTATCAAACAATTAAAATCCACATTATATTTGTCCGTCACTGGTACATTTTCAATTTCATTTGGCTAAGTTCATTTGGCAGTTTTAGCTAAGTTTACGGTAGCTTTTGACACAATGTTTTCTAATTTTCTTTTCCCATACTCCTTTCTTTGTGGTATACTGAGCTTGCTCACTTTTCTAACTGGTGATTCCCCCATCTCTTGTAAACTATTCTTCAATTTTCCTAACTGCATATCTGTAGATTCTATTTCAGAAATACTGCCGGTTTCATCCTCATCTGTCTCTGCCACTGAATTTTTTACACTTGTCTCATATGTATGGCAGATCTTTTTCCCGGTATTACAGTCCAAGTGATCTTTTAGCAGTATTCAATGTTATTAATCTCAGAGACTTTTTGTGTTTTTTAAAAGGATCGCAGCATTTTCTTCTATAGTGCATGTACTTCTGTAAATATACTTGTTCATGGTGAAGATAATTTTTTTCAATTTCTCTACCCACTGTCAAGTGCAATAATTCTTTAGTCTCATTTGAAAAATCAGACAGTTCTTTAAAACTAGCAATTTTCACTTAATTTGTCTTGTGACAGGTGTCCTGCAAACAATTTCCCACTTCACAGTTTGGATTAGACATTTATGTAAAATATAAATATATATATGTACAAAAGATGCAAACAAAATCTATATATGTTTTAGTCAGTCTTTCACACAGAGAAAACGGGGTTTACAAAAGTAATTGCGTGATTTCTGAAAAAAAAAAAGAGAATGGTGCTGCCATCTATAAAAATTTACTATTCCTAGATAATTAATTGGTTTAATTCTAATCAATTTTAAGATAATCCTGAAACACACACACAAAAAAAAAAAAAAAAAAAAAAAGCAAAGAAGAAGAAGGCGAGAATTAATGTTTCAATTTTTAAAATACACACTTTTATCTATAATATCAAGTAATTAAAAGAGATACATGAGATTTTCTTAAGGGAAAAAAAAAGCAATATAGACACATTGCCTTTTCTCGTCTATTTTTTCATTTTTTTTAGTTTTTTTCAGTATTAAGGATTCAAAAAGGCATACATAAAAATTTGTAAATTTAAAGTACCTACTTTTAACTAGAATGTCAAATAATTTCACAGTTATAATAGATGTCCTCCTTTTTTAAATTTGTAATAGAAGTATTGAATTTTATCCTTAATTTTTTTTTCATTTTTTATTTAGGAATAAAAAATCGAATCCTAAATTACGCCAATCTCTTTCTTCTTATTCATTCTTACCAAAAAATTATTTATTATATAGTTTTTTCATTCCCAAGGCTAAAAATCAAAATTGAAATTTCAAGCATGTAGACAAAAACTCGATTTTGTATCAACTTTTAACGTGAGTTTACATACATAAATAAACTGTCCTGAAATCTACTATTTTGCATTTATTCATAAATAAACATGTTTTACTCATGTGCCAATTTTCATTCAAATCTGTGACATGTCAGCCACAGCTAATTTGCTCATTTCGTATGGAATGACACAAACAGTGTTGGAGTGGAAGTAAAATCCACATGGTCTGTTTTTTTGTTTTACACTCTGTTACAACTGTGCTGAGATTCCTAACTGAAATAAAGTTATACCTACAAACATACAGACATAATTTGCGGATAGAAGTACTTTTACTTTTATTAATAAATGATTGGAATTCCTTTATTATTTGAAATAGTTATTACTATTCTAAAATAAAGATAATAAATTAAAAATTCAAGAGAAAAGAAAAAGACACTTACTGATTGATCACTGCTGTAAATTTCTTTAAGAAATATTTTACTTTGATCTGTCAAATCCCACCATTCAAGCATTGAATAAACATCTGAGAAGCTCTCATAGTGAGAATTTTTTTGCCCACAAAAAATATCAATTAGGTGATGAAATAGCTAAAATAAAGAAATCATAAGCAAATGTGAGAAATTATAAATATAGGGAAATTATTTTTTAACAAACTTTTGAAAATTACCTTTAGTAGCCTATCAGAAGGACATTTGAGTAATAGTTTAAAGAACAAATCATATTTGGATTCATTCGATGTAGAAGTCATCACGGCAATATGTTTTAAAGAAGCATGAATTATTATTATTAGAAGTTTGAGGCGTACATGTTGTAGCAATGTGCCGGCTAAGCATGAAACAAAAATCTCAAAAACTCCCAACGTCCCAACTACCAAGCAAACAAACAGCTGATTACATTTTAAAAACATTAGCAGTGTTGCAATTCGCAATATGCATAGGCCGTGTTCAAAATCGGCTTTTTTTGTGCGCGCGCGCTCAGAAGATTCTGCTTGGAGTAGGTACTATCGAAGAAGAGAATTTTAAACTTATTCAATTATTAACCATTTGAAAAATGGTTGTTGTTTTCGGGAGAATGGACCCGATGATGTTACCACTTTTGAATGATGTTATTCAATTATTAACCATTTGAAAAATGGTTGTTGTTTTCGGGAGAATGGACCCGATGATGTTACCACTTTTGAATGATGTTACCACTTTTGAATGATGTTACCACTTTTGAATTTAAATTAAATTCTTTATTTTTAGAAGAATTTTTATTTGAATTTAAATTAAATTCTTTACTTTTAGAAGAATTTTTATTTGAATAGTAAATTAAAATGGTTAAAATCATTGTAATAAAGGAGAAAACTAACAAATTTAAAAATGGGTAGACGGAAATTAACAGACACGGAAAAAGCCGAAGCCAAAGAAATGAATGAACGTGAATATCGCATTCAATGATATTAAACACAGTCAACATGTATAAGTTGCTTATTAGTTTGGCGATTCGTATCATTTGGCGAAATTGGTCGACGGGATAACTGAGTAATACTGTATTTGGTTTGGCGCAAAAACGTCTTTCAATGCAGAAAATGATAAAATCAAAAGATTATTGAGCCGCTGAAAACCAATTACGTGTTGAAAGGCGATCACGAAAAAGGAAGCAATTTAATGCCGAACCGATTAATTGTAAAACATCATGTCGCCAGGGCGACCAATCCACTAGCCATGGCGTTTTACTATCGGTCGGTTCTAACCAGGAAAATTTGAGTGCCAATAGTGATTCTAACAAGCCGGAAAATGTTATAGCTATTACTCTTGATTTTCCACCACCTAAAAAGAAAACTAAAAAGCAATCGGCTTGGGAAAAACTGGGAAAAAACTTTTTTGATTCGATGTCTGATGGACCCATTCACAGATGCATGTGCTGCGATCGATTTTGGTTTAAAACCTCCATCACCAAAATTCTGCTCTGTAAAATCAAACAATATATGCCAAAGTCTTACAAGTATAACAGTATATGCCAAAGCTGTATTTTAATAATGATTACTTTTGCACCAACAATGTTAAATAGTTTGAAATGTTTCTTTCGTCGCCAACTTTTATGCTTGGCGACAATAGAGTGATATAACTTAAACGAACCGTACCTTCAAATTGCAGCATGTATAAAGTCATTTATAGCAGTGGCACGGATAATACACAATAAAACAACTGGTATTTAGCTTAAAATGATAGATGAATGTATCGAGTGAAACATTTTTCAAATGGTTGGGGTAATTTCTTAAATTACAATTATTTTTTTTTGTATTATTTTTATGGTTCAGAATTGGTAAATACAAATACCATATCTCTTTATCCTTTCAAAATATGATTTTCGTAACAGAAATACATACCTGTGACCACTCAAATAAAATTAAAAGTATTCCGGAAAAGTATCACGTGACCTATTTCATGTAATTAAGCCCGATTAGCATTTAAAAAATGACAATCAACCCTGCTCAAACCTTGACGCGCGCGACGCAAAAAAAATGATGGGCGATTTGATCACGTGATTGTGCGTTTTGTGCTTATCTCTTATTGGTTGCACGTTGTTTGTTGTCAAAGTTGGTAGGTTGACTGATACAATTTAACAATTGGTGATTTAATTTTTTAATAATTTAATTTTTATTTATTTAAAAATCATTTATCAGTTGCTTTATACTTTTCGTATTAAATAATAGAATACTGTTGATTCTATTGTTGTAATTAATAGAATGCTATTGATAAACCAAGGTTGAGATATCCACACGGGGGACTAGCTAAGGGGGGGGGTACCCTCCCAAAACATTGACAAATGTTGTTACACTTTGCAAATTTAAAACTTTTATGTCAAATTTAATTAAAATTTTAATAAAAACTGCAATACATTTTGTATTTTTGATAGAATTTGCAAAAGTTACAACTCTAATTGGGAATATTATTATTTTTTTTTTACAAATAAGAATTGTATTACATTTTCAAAGTGCGTTAACTTGGCAAAATTATAAAACGAGTTGGCGAATATAAAAATTTGACTTGACAATATTAAGGTTTTCTCCCCCACCAATAAAAAGTCTTAGCGATGGCCCTTTATCCACATATTACAAGATTGATTTGTAATCTACAATACTGGATTGATTTCAATGGAATTTGCATTGTTAGTTAGATAATTTTTCAGAAGAAGTTTTAGTATGTATATATTTCTTATTTAATGATTGTATATTTTAATACCGTGTGGATAACAGGCCAAAATATGTCATAAAATATGAAAAACAAACGACATCCGAAATTATGTTAGTATAAGCAAAACACTTATTTATACTTTTAATAGAAAAATTATAAACATTCTAATCATACTTTATTCATTATAAAACTAGAAGGCAAACTCCAAATATTTCACTTCTTTAAAATATATGTATGCAGATATTCTTAATTTAAAAAAATGTATATCTTTTACATTTTGCTTTTATAATATTTTCCATTTTGATTTTAACACCGTAAAATATCCACGCATGCATTATATTTGCATCCTAATCTCAATAAAAAATTACTTCTAAAATTTTCAAAAAAAAAAAAAAAAAAAAAAAAAAAGAAGAAGAAGAACATTAATAATTATTTTATGCGTATACGGATATTTTCGCAGAAAACTTTTTTTTTTCATTTTCTTAATATATATATAAATCACTTTGGAACGATATTAATATCGTTCTAATTATCCTTTTAATATTCTAAATTTGGAATATTAAAACTTTCTCCGCAAAAATCTCATTTTCTCATATTTAAATAAGTATTTTATTATTATAATAGAAATACATGTGCTTCTGTATTATTAATATAAAATTTACCTTTAATAAAAATGTCTTATTTATTAATAAAAAGCAACCAAAAAAAAAACACAAACCAACTTTTGGCCCGCGCAGGTTTCGAACCCGTATCGTCTGGGTTCAAGCTCAGCACTCTGACCATTCGACCAGCCAGCTCACTTTCATTTGTAACAGATTATCTTTATAATTGGCACTACAAGTAATTACATCCTTGATCTGTTCTCCATCTGTTACTGAGCGAACAGTTACAGTAACTGGTGGCACAGTAGCGAGGACTGAACGCACATCCCACCAAGTATAAGTATCCACTCCATGTCCGTGGCTCCTAGCGTGCGCGTGCAGCGCGCGTAACAGCTGAACACGGCCATAGATTTTTCGCTTTCGCTGATAGCAAAATAAGATTAACCAATCAAACGCCTACATTTTTCAAAACAGAGAAAGGTTAACAAAAATGCAAGCTTCTAATTGGTCGATCTCATTTCGCTCATAGCAAAATATTTACCTAGAATCGGTCCCTATGAATATGAAGCAAAAATAAAAAAAAATAAAAAAAACTGAGAACAGAGAATTTACTAAAATAATTTTTAATGAAAAAATACTGTATTTGGTTCGTATCTAGCCATTTAGTGAACTAATTTTCGTATCTTCAACTGTTAAATGTGATTACGATTTACAATTGGCATCACGTTCGTTTTATTTATTATATTATTATATTTATAAATTGGCAACAGGATAGAAAATCTTCCCGCATGTTTTGCTTGCAGTCTTTGCTTACTAATAGAGTTGCTATCAATTTAATATTTGTTCTGAAAGTTGATTCACTGATCGTCATATTAAATTCTTGCCTGAGTAGTAGTTTGATAGTCATTAGTATGTATCTTTATGATGGGTTTGTAAACATTGTTACAGTTCATTTTTTTTTTTTACTTTTAAATATGTTAAACATTACGTATCCATCTATGTATTGATAATTTAATATTCATATTCGACTATACATAGCTTTAAAAATGGAACATTCAGGGAGTAGTGTAGATACCATGGACCCCGCCAAGCTTGGCGGTAAAACAGGTTTAAGTAAGCGATAAAGTCTTAAGGATGGTCAGAGCGATAACTTGCTTTGCGTGGTTGAATAATGCTAGCCAATAAGTGCGCCAATAGCTACGTGATTGTGTTTCTGTCAAAGAGCGTAAGAGAACGCTTTATTTTATTTTCTTTGTTAGGAGTAGGAGAGTGGTAAAAGGGAATGACTGTTGATAAGAGATGCGATTATAGACAACGATAAATAAGAATCATGAATTACAATCCATTAGATAGGCAGATTTTAACTACATTTTATTAGACAAAAAGTTCACTTAATTTTTAAATTAATGCTAAAACTTTCAGTAATATGATCAAAATGTGATAAGGTTTCAAGCAATCAAAAATTTGAAAAAATTTTCATTTTTTTTTTATTGGAACAAATTAGACCAATTTAAAACCCACTATTTTAGATTTTTTTTTTTTTTTACTCATTTTATCTAGAATTTAATTCATATAATTTTTTTAATTATATATAGAAAATATGGAAGAAAAGATTGTTGATTGAATCTGATTTTATTTTAAATCTATACTGATAAAGGAAAATATTTTGTCTGTGTGTGTGCGTGGCTAACGAAATCTACCGCACGTTAAAATCTGAGAATTTGGATGAGGAAAGTCCAAGAGGTCCTGGTGAACCAGAGGCTCAGATTTTTATTTATTTATTTATTTATTTATTTTATTTTTATGATTTTTTGAAGACCTGCTCCGCTGGGCCCCTTTAAGTTTTTTGCCCTAAACTGTTAATAACTTCTCTCATTTTTTAAGATATTTTTCGTTTTGCGGGCCCTTTCTCTATTCACTTATTCTTTTATTTCTACATTCCAGTAAAGACCCCTAGTGGCCAGCAGGGTCTGAGTAAGGCAGGGGCATGAGGGGCAATTGCCCCGGGCCCCCCGGCTTAAGGGGACCCCCCAAGGACAGATAAGTTTTTCGTTAAAGCAGTGTCAAATTATAAAAAATGGTCAAAAGTGACCAAAATTCTTTTTTTTTTTTTTCAATTTTAAGGCTCTCTCTTCTCCTAATCACTCTGTTTCCGAACCCAATGCCTCCTTAAGGCCTCACATTTATCCTCATATTCATGTAATCTATAATTTCTTAAAGTTGTCTTTCTTCTGCTTTTATGTATATAGATGTGAATAGTACTTGTACGAAATTTATCTATGTATATGTATGTATTACAATAGTTATGAATTTCAGTTTTAGTCACGTGAGTATAATTTACGAACAATTTTAAGATAGAAGGCCCCCTCCCCCAAAACGTGTTTGCCCCAGGGCCACCCACTGTCTTAGTCGGGCCCTGGTGGCCAGTCCAATGTACAGTCTGAATGGGCTCATGTTTGGCCGGAGATCTGTACCTAGCCCAGTGGTGACGGTGATCATCCCCTCCAAACCCAATGACGCAAATCCCCCCCCCCCGAAAAAAATCTTCACTCTTTAACATTGACCCCCCCCCCTAAACAGAATAACAATTGTAAAATATACTCTACTCATAATCTACTGCACATTCAAAAGATAGCGAGTTGAGCATAGCGGAATGAGTTCTTATTGCCCTTATCTAGAATTAAAGAAAGAAAGCACAGGAATATTTCTGGAAATTCAATGCTGAAAAAATTTAAAAGTGATATTAAAAGAATCAAGATTTACAAAAGATAGCGAGTTGAGTATAGCAAAATGAGTTCCCCTTATTACCCTTATCTAGAATTTAAAGAAAGAAAACACAGGAACGATTCTGAAAATCAATGTTGAAAATATTTAAAAGTGATATTTAAAAAAAATCAAGATTTTTTAACAGCAAAAAAAAAAAAAAAAAAAGGGAAATATTAAGAATTTAAAAATCCTCCCCCCCCCCCCCAAAAAAAAATGTATTTTTTCTCAAACTCTCCCCAAAAAAAACTAAATTGTATGACGCATTTTACGTCACCAAACCCCTCTCTGTGCACCCCTGACCTAGCCCGACCGCGGACCGGAAAACCGGGCCTTAATTAAAAGCGGACCTACCAGTTCGATAAAATATGGGACGTTTCCAATGAATATGACTTTCGCAAAAATAAATAATAAATGTGCGTCACGAATCATTGCTAATTTGACAATAGAAGTGTAAAATGCTCAGCGTAGAAATCACCATCTTACAATTATATGATATCTGAGCCCGGGATTAATTTTTTCAGCAGACGCGTACCAATCAATATCAGGCTTGTATTTTATTTCTACATAGTCGAGCCGGGCAGGAAGTTGACTTAATTGTCAGCAGCGCCGTGCGAAAGGAGGGGGGGGGGGCGCCCCGGACGCAGAGATTTAGGGGGCGCAAAATTTATAATACTAACATCCTTTTTGGTCTTTTACAAAAAAAAAAATTGGAGGGGGAGCGCCAAATTCTAAGTTGCTCCAGGCGCAATTTTCTCTTTGCACGTCCCTGGTTGTCAAGATGTGTATAGTAGTTATAATTTCGAAAAAAATATTAATATCAATAATTAATTTCTGTTAAAATGCTACTTCAGTCACCTGAAAAAACGCGCTCGCTAATGCTATTCCTAGGGATTTTTTTTTCTTTTAATATCACGTTTGCATTTTAATCTTTTTTTTTTTTTTTGGGGGGGGGGGGGGAATGGGATTGCTGAGATTGATCGCTACACTTGTCTTTTTTTACTTTTTCGACTGTGTTTGCAGATTCTTTTCAAGGGCATGCTTTCGCTTTCGAAACCGGTTCCGAAAATGAAAGTATCCTCATTGAAAATATCTGTAAACAAAATCAAAAAAGTAAAAAAGGTCCTTTGTACAGATCTATCTCAGCTAGCGAATGCAAAATGAATTGTTTAAAAATAGTGAAATGCAAACAAAGTATATTTAAAACTTTCTCCCATAGGATTAGCATTAGTGAGTGCAGGGCCTGATTAATGCACCGGCCTCCTTGGGCTTTGGGCCAGGGCCCACAAATTATGTGGATGACTTTCAAATTGAGTCTCCAGATGAGAGGTCACACAAGAGTCTCAAAGAAACGACTTTGTAAAGTCACCTGGTGACTAGCCACAAAACAGCAGTCACAATGATCTGTCAATGGAGTCACATATAGTAGTCATTTGAGACTCATAAAAGAGACTTATGGAATTTTCTATTTTTGTTTCGTCGTAGTGGCTGTCACTCTTGTGACCATGAGTGAGATATTATATAGACTTGCAGTTATGCAGGGATAGTAATTATTCTAATTATATTACTTCCTTTTGAAAATTCACGTGAAAATTATCGCTTGAAAATCCCTTGAAAATTGGCCATTTTGGAACTCGTCCTTAAATTTTGCACACCAGCGTATACATATAACTATTATATAAAACTAATTATTTAACATCCACCGTGAATAAATAAAAACCCAATAAATAACAAACAAGACAAGGGGAGTTATAAATATTGGAACAATGCAAATTATTGGAAACTGTGGTACTATTTGCTTATTTTCCAGGATAATACCAAGTAGACACAGCAATTGATTACGATTATTTTCTCATTAGAAATCAGGAAAATCCTTAAGGTGATTTCTAAATTATCCGCTTAATATACATATAAATATATAAATATATATATAATAAACATATTAATATAATTAAATAATTTAACGTAATAAAAATATCTAATGCTATATATTTATAATAAATAATAATAATTATGTAATTCTTTTTCATTAGTAATTATGTTGTTTTTCTGCCACTTTTTTTTTTCTAGATTCCTCGGAGTTTATAGTTTCATATTCTGTCTAACGAAATTTTATTACTGACACATTGACTAATTTTTAGCACTTTACAAGAAAGTTGAAAAGTGCTTATGCATTCGGTTTGTCTGGCTGGCTGTCCGCGCTCTAACTCACGTAAATATACTCGGATTGCCATGAAATTTTAGGACGTTATTGACGTTTACCCTGGCACGAACCCTACTGAAAATGAAGTTTCTACCATGATTAGTTTATATATAGGGAAAGTCAAAAGTTTCCCAATACATTACGGCCTATGGGGAAAAATCGTTTCAGAGGAATTTTAAAGATGCTATAACTTGTCAAACATATTAAAATTTATATGCTTTTACGGGGTGCATTAAAATATGCATTCTACAAAATATAACGTGAAAATTTAGCTATTATTCATTAACAGGGCCACATAAAAGAATTCCATTAGATATTGGTAAAAGGGGGAATTGTGTGTGACATATTTTAAATATATTAAACTGGTTTTTTTTAATAATAAAATTGATGTATATCAATGAGGCTTAAGTATAAATTATACGATACTGCCTTCCCTAATATAAAGTACATAGTATTTTCAGGGACACACAAAAGTTTTCAAATAGTGCATTCTTTCCGAAGTACTGTATATGTACCCGATGATAGCTGATGGATGGATAAAACGCATTTTAATTATGATATGCGCGTATGAGTTTCACTAAATTTATGCATATTATGTGGTGTGTATAAATGCTATAGTTAATATACAGGGTACCCAAAAGAGCTCTCCAACGTTACTGAATATGAGCATAAATTACTAAAAGAGGATTATTAAATAAATTATGCATTTTTACGCTGAACTGCGTTAAATTTACTAAGAAATGTTTGCAGAATATAGATAAAATGATATACAGGGACACACAAAGAAATGGGTACATGGTACCTATATGAATGATAATTTATGAGAAATTTCAGTTGTTTTAAGAGTGTTTTAGTTTAAAATCTATTTTAGGTTAACACTGATGTGTAATAAAGATATCAGGCAAACTACAAGGCTGAACGAAGTATTCAAGTATGTTTCTATCTATTAGTATAAATTGCTGAAAGAGAAATTTCAAGCCACTAGCCATTTTTGCTAAACTAAATTTTCCCATTATATAGTATGCATAACAACCGACAGATCAAATACATGGCTGTTCCAGTATTACTGGAATACATTTTTGTCTATATTTGGCTTTATATCCTTATCTACCTAAATAACGAAGCTTTGTTAAAGATTTCATGAAGCGTTGGAAAGTGCTTCATAAGCTATACTTAACGCATGATTTTTCTTACTTGTTAGATATTTTTTTGCTCCTTCTCCCCAAAGAAGTTGTATTCGAAGATCTCTGACTGCTTCTAATGAGAAATGGATTTTGTTTTCTTTTCATTTATGTTCTTTATTCCATGCTGCTCCTTCCCCCTCTGCCTTTAAGGGTGTTCTTAAATCAAAAAGGGCAACTTTGTGACACATGCATTAATTTATTTTTGTTCGGAAATGCATGAAAATAGCAGGTGTTGTTATTCAGAAACTGTCTAATTGCACTCATACTTTTGTTGACACACGTTGGATAATTCTGCATAAAAATCCATTTATCTATTTTTTTTTTTTGGGGGGGGGGAGGGAATCATCCCTTCCTAAAACTAATCAGGCAAGCGTCTTTTCAGTATGAACGGATATCCAAAAATTGAACCAAAACAGTTAATTCATCATCAAAAATCCATTTACCTAAATTATGATCTCCCTCCCCGATCCCCCTTTCATACTTAACTAATGAATCCCCAAAATCAATAATAAATCCCCAAAATCAATTCCTTGTCACTTTTTTCCCGATAACTTTTTTCCTTGTCACTTTTTTCCGTGTCACTTTTTTTTCGCTTTTGTAGTTTATGTCACTTTTTTCCGATAACTTTTTTCCCGGTCACTTTTTTCCGTTTACCTTTTGGAATACTAGCATAAGAACCTTAATTGATAACTTTATCATAATAACATATCTTTATTATTTTTTACTGCTTACATATACGATTAAAGTTTAATTTTAACAATTTCTACAACTGCGTTTTATAGAAATAGTATTTTTTTAATTTGACGATAAATATCGTTTGTTTAAGAGTTAGATGTACCAACATAAAATGCATTTTTACTATAACTAATTTTGTAGGTTTATTATAAGTTAATGAATCAGTTCCTTCTTAAACATTTTCTTTCGTCAAAATTTGACGGGTTCTACCTTGTTAAATTAAAAGATATAAATACATAAACTAATTAAGGGATTAGAAACAAGCACGATGGAAGAAAATTTTAAAACGTGGACAGACGAGGCATTAAAAAAGTGGATATAAAATGCATTGGATTATATGTACACTCGTTCGGAACAATTTTCACAAAAATAAAAAAAAAGAAAGTTATTCAAATGATCTGAAATCCGTGAGAAAGAAAAGAAAAATGAAAAATTGGAATTCTTGTTAGTTCGAATTAACAGAAGTCGAGAGAAAATGAGTTCGAATTAATGAAAATTTTTAACGTTATTCTGTCATTGAAAATTTCGGGACTTCATGTTTAGTTCGAATAAAGCGAAGATTCGAATTATTCGATTTCGAATTGACGAGAGTCGACTGTATTTTAATTTAAAAAAAAATTTCTCATTTATGTGAAAATGGCATAAAAAAGATAGTTAATCTGTTTTTTTTTTTTTTTTTTTTTTTTTTTTTCTTCTTTACTCTTAGAAGAAATAGATTTCTTTTGTTGCCACGCTTACAAAAATAATATTAAAAATTACAAATAAATTAATATCTCAAAGATAAATTAAATACAATTTTCAAACAAATTGCATTTAAAAAGGCATATTTCCCTTATACGAGGGTGTTAAAAATTAAATTGTGGGATATTTAAAAATTTACAGAAGCAAAAATTTCATTTTTTAAACCGAATTTTCATTTCAAATAGTTATTCGCAAAATGATGTATGCGTTACACACAGATACGTTTGGCCTTTATATATATATATCTATATCTATATATATAATTAACTTTTGTATGCCACGCTTCTTCTTAATTTCGACAAAATTCCCTAGCTATATTCCGTTTAAAAAAAATGATGGCCGAGAAACAAAATATTTATAAATATAATTTCACTTTATATTTATAAATGTTTTTTTTTCTAAATTTATTTCTTAAAATATTAATATGTATCTATTCTCTTTTAAATGAAATTAAAAAATATATACATATATATTATCTTTTAGATTTTAAATTCCGGAAAATCGGAACATTTTATAGCATTTTCTTAAAAAAAAAAAAAAAAAAAAAAAATCTGATTTTTACCGAAAAACGAAAGAACAGCTCAATTGCATAATTTTTTAATAAAAGTGCCTGCAATATGACGTGTTTTCAAACAAAAATGAATTAAATATGTATCAGAAAGCAGTCTGTCTTTATCCTAGAGTAGCTTTCATCAACATTAGTCTATAAATAAAATTATTTTAAAATAATGTTGGATGCATGTGTATGCAAAAATTATTAAGTTTATACGTCTGCGATCCATGGAATTTATTAATGACCATACGGACAATTTCATACATTCATTATTTATATATATGCATACAATGCTCTTAAAAATGAAAAAATTCCCCTTATACTCGGGTTGCTCCGAGCTGGTCTGGTCTAGGAAAGAAAAAAGTGTAGACTCTTACCAGCCCAGCCCGAAACTAAAGGAAAAAAAAAATATCTAGAGCTTGTTCAGACCTCTATGTAATCTCATGTATAACTCGATCAAGTCAAAAAGAGGCTCACAATTTAAAATTTCCCTAAGATTAATTTAAGTACGCATTTTTAGTTAGCGAAAGCTTTTGGTCTTTCACTTTCGTCATCGAAAAATTATTCGGCGCTCGCATCATTATCAGAATATGCTAAAAGTGAATCACGGAAAAAAGCGTCCCCGGAAAAAAGCGCACGGAAAAAAGCGTCCCCGGAAAAAAGCGCACCGGAAAAAAGCGTCCCTTTTTACAAATCACATATTTAAATAAGTCTGATAATAGTACACATGGTTAATCTTAGAATATAAACACTAGAATGAGACGGTTTTATGAAATTTAAGTCTTTGCTCTATCGGGACTCAGATGGGCGGGGGGGGGGGGGCTTTAAAAGTTATCTCAAAACCTGTCATTGCATTAATGAAAAAAAATTGTAAGGTACGAAGAACTAGATAATAAACTTTAGGTACTTAAATGATTTTTTTTAATTCAGTCTCCCTTGTTCTCCTGTGGAGTGGGGCGGGGGGAGGGGAGAGGGTATCTACAAACTTTGAAATATATCTCTTATATTTATTTTTTTAATATTATTTATAATTTGATTATTTTTATTATAAAATTACATATTAATATTTTATTATATTTTATATTACATTTATATATTTATATTTATATAATATATAACATAATATATAATAATAAATATATTAATATAATATAATAATAATACAGAATAAAAAATTTATAATAAATAAGTAATAAATTAATAATACATAAATATAAATTAAATATAAAATTAAAAATAAATGTAATTAAATATTAAAAATTATACTTATTAACAAAAGTTTATTTAAAAATGATAATATTTTATTAACTCATAGTAAATCAATAAAAATAAATGTATTAATAAATAAAATTAAATATTAAAAATCTAGTATCATCAACAAGAATTAATTTTTAAAATGATAATATTTTATAAACTTATAGGACATAATAAAAATAAGTGTATAAATATATAAAATTAAATATTAAAAAATCTACACATTAACAAGAATTTATTTAAAAAATGATATTTTATCAACCGCCATTACTGATACTATCGTCATATACCTCCAGCAATCTCGCTACGTATCCCCAAGGGTACGCATATTAAAGGTTGGGAACCGCTGTCCTACGAGAATGATACAAATGAGACATTTGTTGCCACTTTAGTTTTTATCATTTATTTATCCACAAGTTCAATATTTATCAGTTCCTTGTCACTTTTTTCTGATCACTTTTTGCGCTCTTGTTTTTCCAGTCACTTTTTTCCGTAAATTCTAAAAAACATTCCAAAAAAATTTTATCGTCTAAAGCAGTGATAGATTGGAGTTTGTAGGATCACCCCCCCCCTGCCCCCACAGAAGAACAAGGGTGGCTGAATGAAAAATATATATATGAATTGATATTACTATGAGTTAATAAAATATTATCATTTTTAAATAAATTTTTGTTAATGAGTATAATATTTAATATTTAATAATATTTATTTGTACATTTTTTTAATTTAATTTTATATTTAATTTATAATTATGTATTATTTATTTATTATAAATTATTTATTATTATTAATCTATTAATTATATTATTAATTATTTACAATTAATATATTATATTAATATATTAATAATTAATATGTATTATATAAGTATAAATATATAATATAAAATTTAATAAAATATTAATATGTAATTTGATAATAATAAAAATAATAATCATATAATATATAAATTAATTATGTATAATTTAAATTATAAATAATCAAATTATAAATAATATAAAAAAATAATGTAAGAGTTTGAGTAATTTCAGAGTTTGTAGACAATCGCCCTCTTCCCCTCCCCCCCTCCCCAGCCACCACCACAGAAGAACAAGGGAGACTGAATTTTAAAAAATCATTTAAGTACCTAGTGTTTATTATCTTATTTTTCGTATCCTACATTTTTTTTTTTTCATTGAGGCAATAACAGGTTTTGAGATAACTTTTAAAGCCCCCCCCCCCCCACACCTTCGCCCATCTCAGTCCCGAGAGAGCAAGGATGCTCAAATTTCATAAAACCGTCTCACTCTAGTGTTTATATTCTAAGATTAACCATGTGTACTATTATCAGACTTATTTAAATATGTGATTTGTAAAAAGGGACGCTTTTTTCCGGTGTGCTTTTTTCCGGGGCGCTTTTTTCCGTGCGCTTTTTTCCGTGCGCTTTTTTCCGGTGCGCTTTTTTCCGCCTACCGCTAAAAGTAGTCTTTTCTTTTATTGTTTTTTTTTTTAATTATAAAATTGGCTTGTTTTTTATAATCTTCTCTTTCCTGTGTCCTCCTGTTTCTATTTTAATTCCGCACCTTTTATCTCCAACATTTTGGTAATATAACTTTAAAATTAATATTGTTTAATACAGAAAAATCGGGATAACTAATTTGTATGATTCTCAATAAGATGTTATCTGTCAATATCGCTCGCATTAAGGCTGCTATATTAAAGAAGTTATATTATTAATTATAGTTATAGAAGCTCTAGCTCGCATTAGGTGGTAGAGGATTAGTCGGTATAGTTCAATGTAAAACGATCGTAAAACTGTCAACATTAAAATTAATGGGAGCAAGGAAGGGAGACAAAAATGAACAACAGGACTAGGTCCGATTTGTTTCGTCTTCCGCGAAGTAACTTGAGTTTTAATAGCAAAGGCGCCGTTTTCTTTTCTCTGATAAAGAATAAAGAGGCCGGACATAAGCTCTGCATGTGAAAATTCAGTACCCTTGAACAAAACACAAAGGCCCCTTTTTTTCACATTAAGCAGATTACAACCAAACCTCAGTGCTTGAAGGACGAATGTTCCTGTTCCTAGAATGCAAATGTAAACTGCCTTCCCCGTTATCCTAGAATTTGAAGTATTGCTATAAAACAAACTTTACAGATATAAAGCACAACAATGATGACGATAAACATTAAAAGGAAAAAATAATATAATACGAATAATTGTTAGCGGGTATTAATACAAAAAAATTTCCTTTCTCTATTTTTTGTAACTTTTAAACGTTAGAGAGAAAAAAAAAGGAGGCATTTTTTTTTTTTTTAATTTTTAGACAAGAATTTTTCTAGAAAGAAAGGGCCCTGAAATGACACTGTGCTTCCCATAGTTTAAAAAGTTAAATCGGACTCTGATTGAAAGTGTTTATGAATTCGGTTTGTCTATATGTTTGCCTGTCCGTTTTCTAACTCACATAAATGTATGCCGTCTGCTATGAAATTGATAGATGTTATTTAAGTGTATTATGGCATGTTCGGTTTAAAAAATGGAGTGTGTATCAACTGGTAAACGGAAAAAAAGTGACATAAACTACAAAAGCGGAAAAAAGTGACAAGGAAAAAAAGTTACCGGAAAAAAAGTGACAAGGAATTGATTAGGGGATTTATTATTAATTTTGGGGATTCATTCGTTAGGGGTATCGGGGGGGGGGGGGGCGCCTCATAATTTAGGTAAATGGGTTTTTCATGCTGAATTAACTTTTTTGGTTCACGTTTTGGATATACGTTCATACTGAAAAGACGCTTGCCTGATTAGTTTTGGGAGGGGATGATTATTCCCCCCCCCCTCCGTCCTCAATTAGATGAATGGGTTTTTATGCAGAATTATCCAAATTTGCATATAGGTTCTTTTTGATAAGGGTTACATATAATGGTAGGCGGAAAAAAGCGCCCCTTTTTACAAATCACATATTTAAATAAGTCTGATAATAGTACACATGGTTAATCTTAGAATATAAACACAAGATTGAGACGGTTTTATGAAATTTGAGCGTCCTTGCTCTCTCGGGACTGAGATGGGCGAAGGTGGGGGGGGGGGGGGCTTTAAAAGTTATCTCAAAACCTGTCATTGCTTTAATGAAAAAAAAAATTGTAAGGTACGAAGAATTAGATAATAAACACTAGGTACTTAAATGATTTTTTTAAATTCATATTTACATATAATATACACATAATATAATATACACATAATATACACATAATTAATTTATATATTATATGATTATTATTTTTATTATTATTATCAAATTACATATTAATATTTTATTACATTTTATATTATATATTTATACTTATATAATACATATTAATTAATTATTAATATATTAATATTATATATTAATAGTAAATAATAATATAATTAATAAATTAAGAATAATAATAATAATAAATAATAAATAATTTATAGTAAATAAATAATAAATTAATAATACATAATTATAAATTAAATATAAAAAATAAAAAATATAAAAAATGTATAAATAAATATTATTAAATATTAAAAACTCTACTCATTAACAAAAATTTATTTAAAAATGATAATATTTTATTAACTCATAGTAATATCAACTCATATATATATTTTTCATTCAGCCACCTTTGTTCTTCTGTGGGGGCGGGGGGGAGGGTGAGCCTACAAACTCCAAATCTATCACTGCTTTAGACGATAACATTTTTTCGGAATGTTTTCTAGAATTTAGGGGGAAAACTGACTGGAAAAACAAGAGCGCAAAAAGTGATCAGAAAAAAGTGACAAGGAATTGATAAATATTGAACTTGTGGATAAATAAATGATAAAAACTAAAGTGGCAACAAATGTCTCATTTATATCATTCTCGTAGTATAGCGGTTCCCAACCTTTAATATGCGTACCCTTGGGGATACGTAGCGAGATTGCTGGAGGGATATGACAATAGTATCAGTAATGGCGGATGAAAAAATAGCATTTTTTAAGTAAATTCTTGTTAATGTGAAGATTTTTTAATATTTAATTTTATATATTTATACACTTATTTTTATTATGTCCTATAAGTTAATAAAATATTATCATTTTTAAAATTAATTCTTGTTGATGAAACTAGATTTTTAATATTTAATTTTATTTATTAATACATTTATTTTTATTGATTGACTAAGAGTTAATCAAATATTATCATTTTTAAATAAACTTTTGTTAATAAGTATAATTTTTAATATTTAATTACATTTATTTTTAATTTTATATTTCATTTATATTATGTATTATTAATTTATTACTTATTTATTATAAATTATTTATTTTGTATTATTATTATATTATATTAATATATTTATTATTATATATTATGTTATATATTATATAAATATATAAATGTAATATAAAATATAATAGAATATTAATATGTAATGTTATAATAAAAATAATCAAATTATCAATAACATTAAAAAAATAAATATAAGAGACATATTCAAAAGTTTGTAGACACCCCTCCCCTCCCCCCCACTCCACAGGAGAACAAGGGAGACTGAATTAAAAAAATCATTTAAGTACCTAGTGTTTATTATCTAATTCTTCGTACCTACAATTTTTTTTCATTAAAGCAATGACAGGTTTTGAGAACTTTTAAAGCCCCCCCCCCCCCAACCTTCCCCCATCTCAGTCCCGAGAGAGCAAGGACGCTCAAATTTCATAAAACCGTCTCAATCTAGTGTTTATATTCTAAATTAACCATGTGCACTATTATCAGACTTATTTAAATATGTGATCTGTAAAAAGGGACGCTTTTTTCCGGGGCGCTTTTTTTCCGGGGACGCTTTTTTTCCGGGGACGCTTTTTTCCGTTGCGCTTTTTTCCGTGATTCACATATAATATATAAAGTCTGAAGAGTAGTGGGAGTGTAATGGTTAAGTATAGAAGGGGGGGGGGGATAACCTCTCTTAAATTAAATTAATAGCTTTTTACGCAGAATTATCTGATTTGCTTGGAATTTTGGACGTAAGTTCATTATGATAAGACCTATCTCTGATTAGTTATGGGGTTGTTTTGCTTATTATTAAGGGGAAGAGTAATTATTCCCCCTCTATATTTAGCTATTAAACACTTAAAACTATTCCGGGATTCACTTTATGAGAAGGAACTTATATCCAAAATATGAAATACATCGGATAAGTGTGCATAAAAAAACATTTATCTAAATCAGGCCTGTCCAACCTTTTACTAAGCAGGGGCGAATCTCAGGTTTTGGCAAGCAATGGAGGGCGCCATTATTAACTTCGCTCAAACCATGCAAGAAAATCATCTTTTAATGTTACTAGCAATATATATCTGCAAATGAGTCATAAATCATAATGCTTTTATAGATCTAAAACGTCATGTTAAAAAAAAAAAAAAAAACAGTAAATTGTGATAAATTTTGAATAATACATATTTCTGCGAGGGGTTATCTCAAATATTTTAAAATTGAAAGGAACCAGAAAATGAAATGTCATCTATTATTAAAATAAAATTGTAATCTAAGGTATTGTTACTTTTTTTTTTTTTTTGGCGCACAAATACTCTGCAATACCTGCATTTTTTTGGGAGGTGTAAATTTGTTATTATAAAAAGCACAGAAAGAAATTCATGAATGGTTCCAAAAAGAGAATCTGAAAAAATATTCATTGGTGGAAATCATTTCTCACGATTTTATGGATTTTTTAAAAACAAAATTACCTAAATTTTCAATGATGGGGGGGGGGGGGGGGGTTAGAAAAAGACAGCCTTTATCCCGTCTTATAGAACAGCCAAATGGCTAGTGTAATAACGTCAATAAAAATAGCAAAAATGCTGAACTGTCGTGCACGAAAGAGAAGGGATCTCTTTTTTTCTACATTTTATTTTTTAACTTATTAAAAACGCTATTGCCGACATTTATTAATTTCTATTGCATAGTTTTAGTAAAAAGATTTATAAAGCATAATTATAAATTAGTAAAAAACTGCAACAGCACATCTTATACTATAATGCGAGCAAAAATTGTGTGTGTGTGTGTGTGTCTCTGTGTGTAAATTTTATCTCAAAAATGGCTCTAACGATTTTCGCAAAAATTTGGATTTTACCATTTTCGGGAACGAGAAGACCATTGGGCTAGGTCACATGTTCGAGAAAATTCGATTATTGGGTCATAATGGGTCAGGATCAAGCTATTTATATCTAGAGAACGGCTGGATCGATTTTAAGGAAATTTTGTATCCAATCGTTTTTTGGCACGAAAAAACTATTGGGCTGGGTCACATGTTCGAAAAATTTCGATTAGTGGGTCATTTTTGGGTCATTATGGGTCAAGCCATTTTTATCTAAAAAAGGCTCTAACGATTTTGACCAAATTTTATATTTTATCGTTTTGGATTACAAGAGGACCATTGGGTTAGGTAGCATGTTCGATAAAATTCGGTTAGTGGGTCATTTTAGGGGTCATTGTGGGTCATGCTATTTTTATCTAGAGATTTTCTCACGCAGTTTTAACTAAAAATTGCATTTTATGGTTTTCGAGCACAAGAAAAACTTTGGGCTAGGTTACATGTTCGAGAAAAAATTTTAATGGGTCATATTGGGTCATTAAGGGTCTGGGTCAAGTTATTTGTATTTAAAGTACGGCAGGATCAATTTTAACGAAATTTTGTGTGTAACAGTTTTTTGACACGAAAAAACTAATGGGCTAAGTGACATGTTCGAGATATTTCGATTATAAGGGTCGTTTGTGGGTCATGATGGAACGGGTCTTAATATATCATAATAAAGCTGTATCTGAAGAACGGGTGGATCGATTTTAACGAAATTTTCTATGTAACATTTTTTTGTCACGAGAAAAGTATTGCCTAGGACACACGTTCAAGAAATTTCGATTGGTCATTTTGGGTCATAAAGGGTCTGGGTCAAGCTATTTATATTTAAAGAACGGCAGGATTGATTTTAACGAAGTTTTGTATGTAACAGTTTTTAGACACGAGAAAACTAATGGGCTAAGTCACATATTCGAGAGATTTAGATTATAAAGATAATTTGTGAGTCATGATGGGTCATAATGGGTCATGGTCAAGCTATATCTAAGGAACGGGTGTATCAATTTTAAGGAAATTTTGAATACATTTTTTGGCACAAGAAAACTATTGGGCTAGGTCACATGTTCGAGAAATTTCATTTAGTGGGTCACTTTTGAGTCATTTTGTCTAAGCAATGGTTCTAACGACTTTGACCAAGTTTCGTATTCTATTGTTTTGGATTACAAGAAGTTTATTGGGTAAAGTCATATGTCAGACAGTATTCAATTAGTGGGTCATTGTGGGTCAAGCTAATTTTATCTAGACAATGTCTCGCGCAATTTTGAATAAATTTTGAATTCCATCGTTTTCGGGCACGAGAAAATCATTGGCTTGGGTCAGATGTTCGAGAAAATTCGATTAACGGCTCATTTTGGGTCATAATGGGTTAAGGTCAAATTAATCATATCTAAAACATGACTCAGTCGATTTTATCTAAATTTTGTATCCAATCGTTTTTCGGCACGCAAAAACGAACGGGCTAGGTCACATGTTCGAGAGATTTCGATTAAAAAGTTCATTTGTGGGTCATGATGGGTCATGCTAATTTCATCTAGAAAATGCTTCTCACCATTTTGAACATAATTTATTTTATATCGTTTTCCGGCAAGAGAAAACCATTGGGCTAGAACACATGCTCGCAAAAATTTGATTAGTGGGTCATTTTGGGTTCTAATGGGTCAGGGTCATTCTAATTATATGTAACAACGACATAATCAATTTTATCTAAATTTTGTAAAGAATCGTTTATTTTGTCACGAGAGGACTATTGGGCTGAGTCGCATATTAAAAAAATTATATTAATGGATCATTTCGGCTTCATTGAAGAATGTTGTCAAGCTAATTTTGCCTAAGAAATGGCTTAAACGATTTTGATTCAATTTTATACTCTACTGTTTTTGATTACCTGAACACAATTGAGCTAAATCACGTTTGATCAAATTTCATTAGTGGGTCATTTTGGGCAATACGGGTCAGGACCACGAGAATATGGAAACAGCCAATAAGTTGGCGACTTTTAACAAAATATTGGCCGGAAAATCGACTATTAAGATTACGAAAGCCAAAACACATATTTGGCGCCAGATGATAGAATGTTGCCAAATTTCGCCATATCTGGCAAAAAAAATTGTCCTTCAGAATGTGAAGAAATTTTTATACATTCTTAATAGGATTCGAAATGATTAAACCAATCGATGTCCTTCCGTAGTAAATTTTAAAATAATGTAAAAATGTGCATACCTACATAGTTGTCTTATTGATTGTTTTGTAAACAATACTATTATAAACAACATGTTTTATATTAATAATATAGAGAGACTGATAAAGTGAAAATACTATATCGCGTTGAACACAAAGTTAATTTTGACCGAGCTAAGCTCGGTCACTCCTGCTAGTGATTAGTTAAAAAACTAATCATGTGCTGTTGCCTTTTCTTTTAATACGTTGAGTATGTTATAAATGTTCAAACGTGAAATACACTTGTAGAGATTTTTAAAATATCTTTCATAAAAATACCAAGAATTTTAAATAAAGTATCCTTGACAGGGGAATTGTATTAAAAAAAATAGTAGTAACAGGAAACCTTCAAAAGGGAAAGAAGCAAGAAAATCTGCAACGGGCGCCAAGAAAACCTGAAAAGGGCGCCATGGCGCCCGCGGTCGCCGCGTTGGACAGCCCTGATCTAAATAAAGGGGGGGGGGATAATAATCACTCGCACCCTTTTTTAATCAGCAAAAGAGCCCCATATTTAATCAGGGATATGCCTTATCATAATGAACCTATAATCCATAATATGAAGCAAATCCGATAATTCGGCGTAAAAATCAATTTTTTTAATTTAAGGGCGCGGGGGGGGGGGGGGTTATATTCTATTCCCCTTCTATACTTAGCTAATAAAACCATTAAAACTATTCAGAAATTCACCTTATCAGAAAGAAACTTCAATTAAAATTTTAAATACATCAGATAATTCTGCATAAAAAACGAATAATAATAATGCATAAAATAAACACAATGCGCCTTTTTCCGTGATTATCACGAAAGACCTTCGAGCATGGGCGTAACTACATAATTTTTCTAGGGGGGGCCATGGTGTCAAGTCTTTGATAATTTCCAAACGATAAAAGTAAACATTTTTACTAAAACTAGGGATGCACCGAATATTCGGCATGTATTCGGTATTCGGTCATGTTACCGAATATTCGGTAAGGCCGAATATCAAACTATTCGGTTAAGCAGAATATGAAACTATTCGGCCTGCCGAATATTCGGTTTGGCCGAATATCAAAGTATTCGGCTGAATCCAAAACTTGATAAAATCTTTTAATACACATTTTTAAAAACTTACCGAAATTTCTACTTTTAACTGTCAATTTATATATATATATTTAAAATAATTAGAAAGAAAATCATATTTGAATAAAATAGAATGTTTTTACATTATTTATTTGCTAGTTGGAAAGTATAACTAAGAAAATTAACCATGAGAAGGATTAAAATAGTGATTTATGAGGATTCTGCTTAGGAATAAATGTTGTGCAGATGCAACTTCCTAAATTTTGTTTAGTAAATAATCTGTTTCTTGCTTTTCCCTAATAAAAGTCCTTAAACAAGAAAGAAAAACTTTTGAGATTAGCAATAGCTATCAAGGCAAACAATTTTTGTTCATGAAGCCATAATCATAATCAACTTATCGAGTCATAAGTACATTGTATTCCATCTCACTCTAGGTCAAACTTGTGTTTTCGTTTGTTGTTTTAACAATAAATATGATACTATAACTATATTTTCAACTCGCATGCTTTGATTTCTGCAAAATATGATTTGATGTGAAGGGTGGAAAATGCCACCATTCACAACAAAAGAACTATGAGCTAAACATTACTTTATTCAGAATTAAGTTGAAAGTATTTGTACTTTGTATTGAAAAAAAATCTGCCTTGAGTTATTTAAAAAGGACAATTATGAGGCTGTAAAGATTTTCTTCAACCATTTTTTCATCATTTCTTCTGATTTTAAAATGTTTGTTTTAATTCATAGAAGAAGCCATGAAATTAAAAATTTTATTAATTAAAAAAGTTTCATAATTGTGCTTCTTAAATAACTCAAGCAGGTTTTTTTTAATACTAAATGCTCTTATAAAAAGCTCTTATTTATCAAAATGAAAGTTTCTTTTATTATGTAAAATTGTTTTAAAAAACAACATTTTAATGCTTTTAAACTTTGAAATATAAAAATATTTTGAAGCCGAATGTTCGGTATTCGGTCCAACAATTACTATTCGGCTAGCAGAATATTCGGTTCGGCATTCGGTATTCGGTAAAAATCACTATTCGGTACATCCCTAATTAAAAATAATAACACTCAACAGAAAACTCCCCTATTGATGCATTCCTGTGGGTACTGATTTTTTCACACGTATTGTCGATCAATGAAACTAGTCAGACAGAACTTTCTTCTATTTTATACTTTTTTTTATTACTACACATAAAGTTTTTTTTTTTTTTTTTTTTTTTAATAAATCTTTCAAATGGCGGAGAAAGAAAAAAAATCATACTGAAGTCAATCGTTTTTTAATATGCCCAAAATAGTAAAAATATTTGACTTATTACAAATCTGAAAATTAAACCGAAATAGAATAATTAGATGATTCAATATGCTTTTTCTCTTCAACTGCTCTCATGCCCCCCCCCCCTCCCCCCGCCTGGAAATTGTATAAAATTCATTATCACAACGCCACTTGCAAACTGATTTTTCTCCAAAATTTTCACCAATACTTATTGCATAAAATTTTTAAATAAAATAAATGTTACATACATCTGAATTGTAAATTTTGTTGAAAAATTGTGTTTTATCTCCTTCTGCAATTGGTAACACTTACAAATTTTAAATGAAATTTCAGTTTTACAATTTTCTGTACTGCAAATTTGTAAACTTGGAAATATCGTACATTTTTCAATTTTTACACCGTCGTAGGGGGAAAAAAAATTACTTTTAAATGCTATTTGTTCGAAAGTTGTATCTTAATTTGTTTTTGAGTTATTATTTTTTTGTAGTTTTTAATACTTTTTTTTTGCCATTGTAAGTATTCCATAAATGCGGACATCATAAGGATTCATATATATATGTAGATATATAGATATATATATTGAGTGTACTCGGCTGATAACAACAACCCTTTTCCAAATGGATAAGAAAAAAGTTAATTGCAATGCAATTTTTGAATAAATTACAATACAGTTTTGAAATAAATTACATTTGTAAGTACAGTAAACACTCTGTAATTCCGACTCTGCGTAAGAAAGAAATCTGTCTAACTCGGAAAGATTTTTAAGCCCTGCGAATCTATATACATAGACTTAAATTTGTCTTAGACGGAATACTGTCTACTGCGGAAAAGTTTCTCGATTTCGATGGATTCAGCCTTAGACAGGAGTTTACTGTACATTTTTTTTCTCATTAAACGGCATAAAAATTGAAAATATGCAGGGTTTAAAAGTTAAAAAAATTACAGTAAAATTGGAATTTAATTGCCTGCTGTTGACACTTACGTATAGGCACATTTCTGCTTTATAATATAAACTAGCTGACCCGCCCAGCGTTGAGCGGGGCCCGTTATAATGATCTTAAACAAAAATCAATTTTGAATGTTTTTTTATCTTTTGAAAATCTTTAAAATGAACTTAAATTCAGGCATCTTATTAATTTCTACAGCGACTAGTGTGTTCCCAAAAGGAACGAAACAATAGGATTTGGAACCCCACAACCGAAAGCGGACTGCACTGGAAGTGCTCGGCTTGTGTTTCGTAAAAATCAAACCCGTAAAATACGAAAAAAATAATGCCTCATTAATGTTCGAAAAAGCTATTAACTGAAGCTAACATAAATTTTCATAATTGTCATCTGCCGAATTGTTATCCAAGTTGAATGAGCAAAATCCCATTGAAATTAGACCTTTAGAACTAAACTAATGAATGCTCCTCAAAACGGTTGAAGGTATTCCTTCGTGCTATTTTTCACAAATTTCTTTTAACATTAACAATATATTTAATAAACGACTGAAATCTCTTAGTTAAAATTACTTTCAAATTTTTCTTGACTTTCATGTAGTAGCTGGATGACAAAAAATTATTGAAAAAAAAATGATATCGAATGTCAATCGGACCATTTTTAAGGGAGCTAAAACAAGGGGCCCAAAAGGAGCCACCTGATAATTAAAAGCAGGGCTCTAACATGGAAACTTATTAAAATATCTCCGTATTTTACTCTTTATATCTACAATTAATCAAAATTAAGTATGGAATTTGAATTATTCGTTAAAATATTATTTTAAAGAAATATATAAAAAATGAGTAAATGCTTTGAAAAAGCCCCTAGGGCCCCAATATAAATATGAGGGTGTTTGTCCTGGAAGAAAAATCAAAAGTGCAACTTAAAATAATGCTCTGAGAAGGTGAGAAAATGAAGGAGTGCATGGAGAATAAAAAATTCAAAGTCCCTGAACTGGACCCTATAGGACTACAGGTAGTCCAGGATTTTAACTGGAATGTAGAACGTGGGAGAAAGAAAAAAAGTTCCAAAAATGAAGATTGGATTAAAAGGGGACAATTTAATAACAACTTATGGTGCAAAAACTTCAAGAGGCCCTGTAACGGTTTTTTTTTTGTCGTTTATGCAGTAGCTGCAGGGCTTAAGAAATTGATAGTAAAAAAAAAAAGATGTTGAATCGGACCATTTTTAAGGGAGGTTTAAGAAAAATAAATGGGCTAAATTATTAATAATGGGAGCCCAAAAATAATACAGATTTGATAGTTAAAAACATGACCTCAACATGAAAACATTAAATGTCTCAATCCATAGCGCTTTAGATCTACAATTAGTTAAAATTAAGCATAGAGTATGAATTATTCGTCAGAATAATATGCTAAAGAACTGCACAAAAGGTTGGGTAAATGCTTAAAAAAGGTCCCTAGGATGCCAAGAAAAATATGAGGTTGTTGGTTTAAGAGGAAGAGTCATAGACTCAACTTTAAAATTTTGCACTAAGAAGGGAAGAAATTTAGGGGTGCCGGCCCCTATGATTCTCGAGGATGAGGATAAGGGCAGCGTCTTATATGACATGAAAAAACATAGATGGGATTTCAGGTTTAACCCCTCCCTCTTCCCCTCGTACACACAAACACGCCAACAGCCATTTAAAAGTTTAGAAGATGCATAAAAATATTAAGATATGATGTAAAATAGTAATGTATGTAAAAAGCAAGGTAAAGTATAAACAGCATAAAATGTTTCCCATTCAACTGTTTCAATTCTGCATAACAAGAGCCTCTATTTGAACGCAAAATTAACGAAAGAAAAAAATAGGAGAAATGCAATACCTGTATTACTGCTACTGCTATTTCTCTGTTTTTTCTTCTTCTTGGAGGGTGAGGAAAGGAGGGAGGGGGGGGGGGGGCTGAAGGAGAGGTGTTTTTATGAAAACGATAAATACCATAAATGCTAAATTTATTATGATTATTTGTATTTTACATTACGTCGGCTTTTATGCATCATACATTTACTAAATAATGCTGTATGAACATGTAACATAACAACACTGTTCATTTTATGAATAACAACGGCTTATAAGCTACCCCAGACGAAGCTTTTGGCTGTGCTATTTTGCATATATACAATACAACCTCTGAATAGCAAACACATTGAGACTCTGGAATTCGGATACTATTCGGAGGATACGCAATTCAGAGGAAAAAATTAAAACATACAAATATTACAGAAATATTGGGGGATTGAAAAAGTTCTCTAAATAGAAATTTCTGTTTTTTAGGAGCATTAGAAAAGTTTTACTTTATTTTTTTTTAAATAAAAAAGATAATAAAACAAAGGAATATTTTTCGTTTTCTTCCTCCACTTAGGAAAAAATTGCCACAAAAATCTTTCTTACATGGCTCGGAAACCAGAAATCCGAGCCAACTAGGCCGGAATATGCAGAATTCGGAAATAACAAGAGAGTAAAGGAATAATTTAATTCAATTTAGAAATGATCTAATATCAATAAAATTATAAAATATTTTTAAAAGTTATATACAGAACAATCTGTCACGAGATATCTCTTAACAGCTCACAAACGGCACCATAATATGCGTGTATGGGACTAAAACTGAAGTGATAGATATAATGATAAGCAGATATATTGGAATTATGATAGTGATATCTATCAATCACCCCTCTCTTTCAAAAACATATTTAGGAGTGAAAAATTAGATAAATATTTATGAAGATTAGGTAAAAGTATACAATAACAATAAAAGTTTCCTTCATATAAAATAAAATCTTTGAACAGAATTAATGAAAAAGCATCATACCCTTGAAAATTATATGCTCTTTATATGGGTGATGATAGCAAGTAGCCCTCCCGTTCTAAGTACAAATAATTCACAGAGAATGTTTTAGCCAACGCAAAACGGTGTAGTTAGATTACTATCTTTGAGACTACAGAGGAGGGAATATAACCTTCCTTCCTCTATGTTTGAGACTAACTTTGAGATTTGTAGGGAGGATCTGATTTCTATTCGTAACTTCCTAGAATTTAGGCAGAATAGGGGAAAGCTAGACTTTCTTTGGTACCAATAAGATCAAGGACAATCCGCACAAAAGAAAAGCCAGAGCTACGTCCCGCTTCCTCTGCTATAGCTTCAGGCATGAAAGTATCGAGACGTTCTGTGTTCCAGAGCAAAAAGAATAAATCTCATATCTGGCATATCTGTTTGTTGTTGTTTATCATTTATGAGACACTAAGTGTGCCCCCCCCCCCCCCACTCTTAAATAATGGCATAGAAAACTAATAGTTGCGTTTTATTCGGTTTTGTTATTATTATTTGTCATTTTTAGTACTACTGCTCTTTTAAATATTTTTTCAAAAAATAGTCGTATTTTCACTATAAAATATTTCTAGGGGGTTCAGCCAGAATTCTAGGGGGGTCCAGGACCCCCCCTGGACCCCCCCTTCCTACGCCCATGCCTTCGAGCAAATTGATATATATATATACAGTTGGCAAAAAAAGTATTTGTACACTCTAAAATTTTTAATTTTTAACTAAATAAAAACAGATATTTTGTCAAAAATAGTTTTAATACAGTCTGTTTATCGTGCGTTTTAAATTACACAACAGAAAATTTCGATAAAGATGTAAAATAATTTTCTAATAGGAAAAGTTAAAAAATTTCTTCCAAAAAAAGTATTTGTACATTTCTCCATCCTGATATGTACTGTGTTTTATAGTGTTTATGGTTCAAAGGACTACTTTTACAGAAGCTGATAATAATTTTTGAGTTCATATTATATTTGTCTGGCATTTAATCTAATTTGCTCTTTGAAATAATTGAGTATAGAACCTAATACTAGAGAGGCACCTCTAGATATATGAAATCCTATGATTGAGCATAATAAAAATTTAAATTCGCAACAAGAATTTGTAAAAGCTATTAAATTACCATTTACAACTATTGGATGTATAGTGAGAAACTATGAATAAATTAAAAGCATCGAAATTCAATGAAAACCAGGACTTCTTAGCAAACTAACAATGAGGGAAAAAAGGAGTGTTGTTAAAAAAGCTTTAAAAAATCCTATGCGTTCGGTTCAAAAATTTGCTGGAGACCTTGCGACATCTTCTCGCATCAGAGTAATACCTCAAACAATAAAAAATATTCTTCTCAATGCAGATTTAAAAGGAAGAACCTCAAGGAAAAATCCATTCATCAGCGAAACAAATAGGCGAAAACGCATACTATTCGCTTTCGCATACAGAAGTAAATCATTGGATTTTTGGAAAACAGTAATTTTTTCTGATGAGGGAAAATTCGAAATTTTCTTACCATCAAGCATTCGAAAAAATTGGCGTAAAAATAAAACTGTTCTAGATCCAAAACATATACTTCAAACTATCAAGCATGTTGGGGGGAATATTATAATTTTGGGGTGCATAGCTTCTAATGGAGCAGGACATTTAAAATTTATTGACAATGGAAAGACAGGTTTAACATACATTGATGTGTCGCGCCATAATTTATTAAACTGTGCCAAGAAATTATGCATAGAGGAAGCTTTTCACTTTCTGCAGGATAAAGACCAAAGCATACTGCTGTAATCATCAGCACATGCTTACGACAATACTCCAAGACGACTGGTAATTCTTCTAAAATCTCTAGACTTGAATCCAATAGAAAATTTGCAGATGCTATTGGATGCAAAAATCCGAAAAAAAAATATGTATTGGTAAAAAACAGTTTTAAAGAAGCTCTTATTGTGTCATGGAATAACATTAACCAGACCGATACAAAAAAGTTGATGGAATCCATGTCACACCATCTAGAAGTAGTCATAAACGCTAAATGAATTCGCACAAAATATTAATTTGTATCATTTTACTAAATTTTCATTAATTATATTACGTTAATATAGTGTACAAATACTTTTTTTGCATTATATTTTTGTATATTTGTTTATTATAATGTAAAAAATCGATTCGTTTAATTTTGTTTTTGCTTCTATAATATTATAATGCGTTAAATTAATGTATTACAGTATTTTTTGCTTAAATCTTTTGTTTAATTCCCCTGGACCCCCCCCTTCCTACGCCCATGCCTTCGAGCAAATTGATATATATATATACAGATAATCTACTAACAATACGAAATAAAAATGTAAAAAAATGATTTTGGGGTTTGGGGGTGGGGGAATGTATTTTAGAGTTGAGATGCTATCCTGGACAACTGCCTCGTTTACTCTAGCAATAATGAAGACGATCGGACTTTTTTCAGTCACAAATCATGATCGGCGCAGCCACTTCAGATAATAATATGTTAAGTCTTTTTATAATATACAGGCTTATGCAATTTTTACTTTCTTCTCTTTTTAAAAGAAAAAAATATTGGATTAGAGAAAAATTTTGAATTTCGTTTTTCGACAGATTTACACGTTTTGAGGGTAGGAGAACACGAAAAACATGTTTTTTATAAAATGTCTGTCTTTGATTCTGTCCGTTTTTCTGTAAGTGACATAAATGTTGTGGGTGCTTTAGCTCAAAAACTAATGCACGGACTTTGATAAAAATTTATATTCAGATAGTCACTTATATAAATTGTATGTTCCATGTGTATTATTGTCAGAGTTATTTTAGTACGCGATTTGTAAATAGGTGCACTTTTTTCCCGGGTTTGTTTTTTTTATGAATTTTTTTCCGACTATTGTGCGGTGTTCATTTAAGGCTATTCTTAAATCAGAAGATCAACTTTATCATATAAGTTTTCATTTATGTTCAGAAATGCATAAAACTAGCGGGTGCTGTTGTTCAAAATCTGTCTATTCGCTATCTATTTAATCGAATATCTATTTATCTCACTCGCATTCATCATCCCTTTTTTTGCAAATGCAAATATTAATAGATCCTTCAGCAAATAGTGTCAAAATGTTTTTTGCGGAAGATTATACCCACTGAAATGGGGGTGAAAAACCTGTTTGGCACGAGATCAAAATCGCTTTTAACTAACTAAATAATTTATTGATCAAAAATGGAAAACACAGCTCGATTCCAAATCACTTCCAGCAGGTTTTCTAATTTTATATATTTTCGTTAAAAATTAAATTTTTAAATGTGCCAAAATATTTTGCACGTAGCAAATGAAACCAGCCTTAATGAAACAATCACCACACACATTTTAATATAAATTTAAAGTTATTGTATAAATCCTCCTAATATTACCTATAACTTTTGTACTTAAATATTTCATAGCGCTCCAAGTGCTCTTCCTATATTAAACTATGAAGTAGAGGTCTGCACAGGCCGAAATTCCCAGGCCCAAGCCCGGCCCGAAAGTTAAAATTTTGGCCCGGGCCCGGCTCGGCGCGAACCAAAAACATATTGGCCCGACCCGGCCTGGCCCGAAAGTTAAAATTTCGGCCCGAGCCCGGCCCGGTCCGAGAGTTAAAATTTCAGCCCGAATCCGGCTCGGCTCGGGTGAATTTCTACAGAACATTGATCTTTACTCTAACAGAAGAGTTCTGACCAAAAAAAACTTATCTTAGTCTTTTATTTTCTCCCATGTTTATAATCTCTGTTTATGCAGAAATGCCATAGGCTGCGATATTTACGCTTTTAATGAACCTTTGTTTGTTGTATGTAAATGTTTCAGCTATCATTAGTATTATTAATGCATAAAAAAATCTAAAAAGTGGTATATAGTAAAAATAAAATCTTCCAAGACACTGAAAAAAAAAAAAAATACGTTTCCTTCTTAGCAAATGTAAATGTTAAATATATATATATATATATATATATTTGTACTGTTGTATTCATTTTGCATGAATGAACAGTTTAAAATAAATTTGCAGTTTTCAGTTTAAACGAAAATTCCGTCATAATCATGTTTTTTTTTTTTTGGGGGGGGGGGGGTGAGGTGGAAGGTGGGAGGGGCTAGTCATGTAATACTTTACTCCCAGGCTGTGAAGAATTTATTTAGGCACAGCATTCGTTCATTTTTTAATGAAAATATATAAAATTGGAAAGCCTGTTTATGGAAGCGATTTGGAATTGAAATAAGTTTTCCTTTTTTCGACCAATAAATTACCTATTGAATTAAAAGCTATTATGATCACGTGTGAAACAGGTTTTTATCTCTGTTACTCTTCTTTCGCGCAGAAATTCGATTCAAAATGACCACTTTGAACTATTTTCAAAAAGAATCTATTGCGTTTGTAAAAAAGAGAAAATTAGTACGATTAGATAGTTTCTCAACAACAGCTCCTTCTAATTTCATGCATTTCTGAACAAAAATAAATGTTGAGATTCTTATCCACGTTACTGTACAACCTAAACCTATGTCGCTTTTCATCTTCAATTGCACCGAGCTATTTACATTATTATTTATAGAGATACTGACTCAACTCAAATTCAGTTTAGCTACATTCAAAGACACAGAAAGGATTATTCGATAAGTATTTATCTGACGTGAATTTAACATTATCTATTCGCCAGTAAAATTACAACCAAAATTACTCGCATGAATCACCAATCGAGGAAAGTTTTGCTGAAATGCGGCGTTGAATTTGCCACTGCAAAGTATTATTGGCCAATCATCAATTTTTTCAATCGGTTATAATCAAAATCTCATAGAAATTTATCGCTAAAACATGTTTGAAACATTTAGACATTTAGAATGTATTTATTTTTAGTAGTTTTTGTAACGTAC
>OZ025297.1:296401515-296496515 GCA_964019185.1 Maratus speculifer | reverse complement strand
GAGAAAAAAAAAATGAGACACTAATGTTAAATGTATAGGATGTTTCTCGATTTGTCGTTTGTATTTTAATATTTTAAGATGATTTTCTTTTCCTAATTAGAATACCTCAAGTTCATATCTATTTTTATACGTCTGCACTTTTACTTAATTTTTCAGTTATTATTTTGTTTAATATGTGGACACTTTCACTTTTGGAACGGTTCATAAAGTCTAAATATCTACAGATAAGAAATATTGTAATAAAAATCGAAAATGTACAAACACACAGTAGATATCGACAACAGGTATCGTATGCAAAAATAAAAATCATTTAAAAACATTGAAATACAAGCAAGAAATTTGTTAAGTTTTCTCCCATAGGCCTAACATTACCATTCCAGTTTCTAGTGTAGAGAGCGAACACTAGTAATGCAAAGAAACGCTCAAGCTAATGGTTCCTATGGGACTATCCTTTACAGATTTCTCGCTCGCATTTTAATACTTTTAAATGATTCTATTTTGCCCCTGGGGTCCTGGGGATCAATAATTTTATTGTATTTTTTCGATTTTGATAATAGTTTTCCATAAGAAGATAGTTTGAGTTTCTGGACCTCTTCCAATCAGTTAAAAAAATAAATGGATCCGCAGAAAAAAACAGTTACTAAAATCGATAATTACAAACGTACAATAAAAGCTATCAACCTCAAATACCCCATGCAAAAAAAAAAAAAAAAAAAAAAAAAAAAAAAAAAAAAAAATTGTCGATAGCTATAATACTTTTTCGATTTTTGTTGCGATTTTTCTTCTTTTTTTATTGATTTGAAAAACTTTTGTTTCTGTCAGTCGAGAATAGAGAAATCTGAAGTGATGTCCATATTTTATTCGTTCTCAAGTATTTTTTGTCTAAACCAAATTACTTTTACTTTCAGTAGCGGTTCCGAAAGTAAAAGTATAGTTATGCTAAAGAGGAATTTCAGCTGTTCGAAGGGGAAAAAATAATTTTAAAATATTAAAATGCACACTAGAAAATTAAAAAGAACACTCTCCTATGGTTACATTTACTTTCGAGTTTCTCTGTATTTCACATATGTATACACATTTTTTATGAAGCCTTCGCTCCTGGGGCACATATAGCCCCTCTAGTTTCGGCCCTGGATGTTTATTTTATTTGACTAATAAACAATATCGCTATGTCCACATTTCTATAAATGTAAAAAAAGTGACATTGCAGATAAAATTGTAAATTACTTTTCACGCATTAAGACCAGGGCCGTAGCTAAGAGGGCGCTATGGGTGGCTCAGCCCCCTCCCCCTCCTGGAAAAGATTCCAAGGTTACTAGATGAATTTTTGTTCTGAAAATTCAAAGGAAATTCTGTCCGAAAATCTAATTTAGTTTTGAGACCCTTTCACAGTTTTGCAGAATTACTAAATTGTATCTAAAATAAGTGTTTCACCTCAACCTATTTGTACATATGAAGCTAACATGATGTTTAATATTTCACCAGTTACACGCTCAAAATTTTCATGATCATAGTCCTATCTTAGCATAAATTGAAGTTATTACAACAGTTTAATAAAAAACACAGTACCTACAATGTGAATATGCATTACTTTATCTTTCTGCGTCAGAGAGACAGAAAAAAAAAAAGTATGAGCCCTTCCCTACATACTCTTGAGCCCCTCCCCCCCTATTGTTCACTTCTAGCTACGGCCCTGATTAAGACATGAATTAATTTCTTTCATTACGGTTTCGATCAGTATAAAATTGTGCAGCAGTCTAGACAACCGACAAAACAATAATTAAAAGTAAAAAATAACTGATTTATGAATTTGAAAATGCATGTAAAAGGAAAAGTAAAGAAGAGAAAAATGCCAAAATGCTCAGTCGTTAACATTTAATATTTATATAAAAATTATATTTTTTCTATTCTATTTTGAGAAAAAAATAACATTAATATCATTATTTATATTTCTTGCTTATTCTAGCGAATCTAATATTCCTCCTTTATTTGTAAAATGAAACTTTTAATTATAATTGTTTTAATTATGAATTTTTATATATTTGTATGTATTTTATTTAATAAACAGAAAATTGTATTAATGCGGACGAACCTAAAAAAAAGCCCCCCCCCCCTTTTTTTCCAATCTTTTAAATTATGTATTTAAAGTTATTAATTTTCAGATTGTTACTTTTTTATTGCATTGTTTGTGAGATTATAACTAAATATAGGTAAAAATAAATATATTAAAAAATCCAAAAGCTTATACTGTTTTAATATGCATTATTTTGTGTTTGTCCCCCCCTCCCAAATCACTAACTAAAGAAAAAAAAAGCCTAAAAGCAAAATGACTTAGGCAACTTAATTTTCTCTTTATTAACGCAGAATTAAGAGAGCATGGCTTACACGTAATATCAGCTGAGGAACAACCTACTCTGTTTTTGTTTGTCATTAAATAAATCACCCGATCACGGAACCTGTTTTGTGGGGTTGCTGAAAAGAGCCTGCTGTTTAAAAATCACAATTGGCTGAATACGATGACACAACACGCCAACATCTTACATATCATTCTGGCAACCTTATGTGTATTCTGCCAAGGCTTGGCGACTGGGTCCATGGTATCTACACTACTCCCGAACATTCATATATTTCGTTCCTTTCTCTGGAGACCGATGTACGAATTTCGCGATTTTATTTAGTGACTGATCAACGAATTGCATGATATTCGCCTTTCGATCGGTAGAAGAAATTCACATACTCAGGGCCCGGGACAAACATTATTAGGGGGGGGGGGGCTTCTATCTTAGAATTTTTCGTAAATTATACTGAAGTGACTAAAACTGAAATTCATGACTATTGTATGTGTACTTAAATTTCGTACCAAGTACTATTCACATCTATATACATAATAGCAGAAGAAAGACAACTTTAAGAATAGGAAAAGAAAACCGAGTTCCAATTTAGTGTTTTTAGAAACACCAAACTGGTTGATATTTACAGTTCACAACAATTATGACTTGACAATTTAAAGTTAACATACGTTTTTCTTAAACCTAATTCTTTTCTAGCTTTCAAACATATTTCTGCTCAGAGAATAGATTACCCACATTAAAGTTTTCATGTGGGACTCTCAACATAAAAATAAATTAAATTAAAAGTATGAGAATGTAGCTATTACAAAATTTTCCATATATTATTTCATACATGCTCTGTGCTGGTAGCAATGTAATTTCAAGACCATCTATACTAATAAAATCCGTGTGCCTCTGTCTGTCTGCTTGAAGCCGATTACAGTTCGCAACGCGGGCGAGTTGGAAGTCGCGAGAGGTGTCTTTCGATTGGAAAAATTCCGGGGAAGTCATTTCGGGCATTTTCGTTATGAATTAAAAACCCCTTGGGAATCGGAACGAAAAATATCTCAATTCCCAAACGGAGCTCCGAAGCAGAACACTGCGCCACCTTATGGTGAAGGAATTGGCTAAAAGAAGAAACCTTTGGCTAAAAGAAGAAACAGCCGAAAACCTCCATTTCTACCGGCGCTAATTGCGTTTTTTCCCGCATCAATTTTTTTGACTTGCCGTAGAATATTTACCATAGTTTTCGCTAAAATATTGAACTTAGAGATAAAACAGGACTATCGAAACTTTTTTTTGCGTGTTTTTTTCTTAAACCATCATGCAGACAGTTTTTAAAGTAGAAAAAAACTGATTACATATTCAGAATCTGCGTAAAAATCTGCTTCTGATGAACTAAAAAATACGAAAAAATGTCTTATGGGCGCGTAGTACCCACCGTGCAAAACCAAATATTTTTAACGGGACTATGGGCGCGAAGCAACCATAGCGCCGATCCACAATCTTTTTTTTTCAAGTGCACGTGACCCACAGTGCGAAATCACATATTTTTAACGGGACCATAGCTCTTTAATTTACTTTTTTTTTTGCTTGAGGATTCGAACACCAAGACTTGCTTATTAAATGAATTTTTTTGCTTATTATATACTGCTTAATACCGAGGTTCGTTTGGAAAAAGTGGCCCAGCTAGCGGGCGTAGCTCGCTAGTGAGAGTGATAACAATGTTTACAACAATATAGTAATTAGTTTTGAGCCAAACCAATGCTTGCTATAATACAAAATGGCCATAGACCACCCAGTGGAGGAACAATCTTCAAATGTCTGCAATAATGCTTATATTTTCAAAAAAAGTCTGCAAGATGCAACATATTATATAAAACTATTCTTTGTGCTAATTAATTGTGGCAACATGTGTGTGTAAATTATTTACATCATTTACAAAAAAAAAAAAAGCTTTCAGATAAAGATTTAAGGCATTAGGCAGAAGATTAGATAACAAAAGGAACATTGGAAAATGCATTATTTAAAACAAGCCAATATTGTTTTATCATATTTTTAAATTTTCGGCACAACTGTTCATTTATTTTTTGTTTATAAGATACTTTTTGTTTAAAGAATGGGTGCTTGAGGAGTCACATTCACGCCGAAAGATTGAAGCAGGAAAATGTACTTTAAAAACAGTACTTTTGATCTTTTGACGAAATCTGTCGTTTTTTCGTGATCTTTTGACAAAATCTGTTCTTTTTTCGATCTTTTGATGAAGTTTGTAGTTTTTTTTTCACAATCTTTTGGCGAAATCTACCATTTTTTCATGATTTTTTGACAAAATCTGCCATCTTTTAACAAAATATGTCTTTTTTGCAATCTTTTGACAAAATCTCTTATTTTTTCATGACCTTTTGACGAAATTGGACGTTTTTTTTTTCGAATCTTCTGAAGAAATCTGCCATTTTTTACAGGATCTTTTGACGAGATCTGCAGTTATTTTGCAATTGTTTGATAAAATCTGCCTTTTTGCCGTATTTTTTGACAAAATTGGACGTTTTTTCAAATCTTCCTAAGAAATCTGCCATTTTTTACAGTTCTTTTGACGAAATCTACAATTTTTTCGCAGTAATTTGATGAAATTTGATGTTTTTTTGATTCTTCTGAAGAAATCTGCTGTGTTTTGCAGGATTTTTTGACGAAATTTGCCATTTTTGTAATTTTTTTGAGGCAATCTGCTGTTTTCGGAAAGATTTTTTGACAAAATTTTCCCTTTTTTCACGAAATTTGCAGTTTTTAAGTGATTTTTTAACAATATTTGCCGTTTTTTAGAGATGTTATGATGAAATTGTCGATTCTTCCTGCAATTTTTTGAAAAAAATAAAGACTTTTTTTGGGATTTCTTTAGAAAATTTGCCATTTTTCACAATTTATTAATGAATTAATTTTTTTTTGGGATAAAAAAAAAAATTGTCATTTTTAATTATTCAAATTGAGGACATAGATTAAATAATAAAGTAATTTCTCATAATGCCAAGATATTAAATGAATAAGTGCCATATGACCAAGATCATTAAATAATTAAGTGATATTTAAGTAATATCCCACACTATTTAAGTAATAATGTGTAAGCAAGCTAATGTTTATCTTAGATGTCTGTTTATTGTAAGTATGTTGATTTATTATTATAAGTAATCAATGTTTTTATTCAAAATGAATAATGTTTAAATAATCTGATTATTTCAAAAAATTTGATAATCTGATTGTAATTAAAATCACAAATTTTAATTGTTTTATTAAAATCATTGTCACCCTAATAAAATTTCACAATTAAAAACTATATATATGCTATATTATTTTTTTAAATTATTCATATACCTTTTATAAGCTTTGTGTTCAAGAAAATTACTTATGTAATACATTTTTTTCTTTTTTTCAGTACTTAGTTATGAAATATATATTAGTAACTGGTGGGGTTATCAGTGGAATTGGAAAAGGTGTAGTTGCCAGCAGTATAGGCAAAATTTTGAAGAGCAATGGCTATGAAGTTACTGCTATTAAAATTGACCCTTACATCAATATTGATGCTGGAACATTTTCACCATATGAACATGGTAAGATTATTTAGCATATGTTTGAAAATAAATTGTTAAATTTTATCATTACTCTGTATTTTAATATTCTTTGCCATAAAAATTGATTTTTTTAATTGATATGTGTTATTTTTGGTATTTAAACAAATGGTCTTTAACAAATGTTAACTATTTGAAAAAATAAATGTAAGGGGCTAGCATTTTTAAATTTTGACCAGTCACATTTAAATCTAAAATATTTATCTTGATATTAAATTCTTATATTTATTTTTTATTCTTATTTTGTATTATATTTGTTTTTTTTATTCATATGAAGGGGTTTTGCATTTAAATATCTTTTGCCTTGAATTTAATTTCTTTAATCTAAATGTTATTGTCTTTTACAAATATTGACCAGTGATGCCGCTGGATTTGAAAAATCCTGGGTCCCGGAGACCCAGGACTTCTAAAATTATGGGTCTCTTTTTTACAAAAGCGGGTCCCCACTAATTGCAAAAGAAAAATTAAATCCAATAATTATTGTTTTAGCCATAATGTATTGTATACAGGGTGTCCGAAAAGTCTGGAAACGGTCGAGTAACTCGAGAAATACATATGAGATTGAAAATCGTAAATATACGTGTTAAATATTTTTAAATAAGCTACTCAGTGATACCAAATTTGACTTTCGTAACCGACCCCCTTGGGGTCAGAGGGGGTCCAACTTTGAAATCTTAAATTATAACCCCCATTTTTTATTGCAGATTCGGATTCTATGGACAAAAATATGTAACTTTTGTATTTGATATTTATTTTGAATCCTCGTTTATCACGGTGTAATCGAGCATATTAAATCGGTACATATTTTGGCTTTTCCAACGGGATTTTCCCTAATCAAAACTAGGGATGGGACGAATATTCGGTATTCGGCTTATTCGGCCCTTTAGTCGAATATTCGGTTGGCTGAATATTGAAGGCTTGTTGACCGAATAATTCGGCCGAATACCTGTAGCCGAATATTTAGAGACATCTTGCCGAATATTGCTAAAATCTCGCCAACTAGTGAAAGATATCTTGCCAAATAAATTTAGGATTTAAAGAATGTCATTTCTTGCAATTTTTTTTCTCTAATCCAAATTGGGTACTTCATTCATGAAGTCCTTCTCATTCTTACTTACAAAATATACAGTTATTCACATACTAAAAAATATACAGCCTTTCTGTATTTCCTATAAAAGTTAGTGATATTTTAGAAAATGCTGTCCAAGTTGGAAATTTAATTGTACGGGAAATGTCTTTATTAGAAAATTATATATTATACATTTCAAAATATAAAAACACTTATAGAAAAAAAAAGAGAGAAAGAGAAACACTGCCTTATTCTAAAACACTTGAATATTTATTAATATCTGCAAATTCCATGCACATATAAAAAAGGCTCTTATGAAATTCATAACTTATTTTCTATAAAGTAAGAAATGAAAAAATTCATTAACTAGGTGTATTAACGAAGGTTCATTTGCAAAATTAAATATCAAATATCATTATTCCAAAAACAACGGTACATCTGAAAACAGTACTGGTGTCAAACTAGATATGCATTAGATGACATAACTTGCTTTATGATGATGGTTTTATAAATATTTAAACATAAATTCTAAATACTGAACAAAATTTTTTTATTCTATAGTTTTCATTTTTAAATAATTATCTGCTTAATTATTGACTTAAATATGCAACATTATTATGTATATATTTTTAATTTACATCTTCTTTCATTCATGCTGTTATCAATTTCTGTTTATCCTTTTAATGCTTGTTGAATATTGTGTGCGTCGATTCAAATGTCAAAGATTTTGCTAGCATATGCATTCTGTTTTATCATAACCTTTTGCTTTAACGTAATTTGTAATTTAAAGCTTGGCAACTGATTTCAGACAGTCTCATTTTTACGAATTTGCTTATCTGAGACACAAACTCTAAATGATCATATTTACTTCATTAAAGCTTATTTCAGGAAATATCTCCTCGTGTGTTCTGAGAGAGAGAGAGATTAATTAAGAATATCATTGATTTTGGATGCAAGAAAGGGTAAAAGTATCATTTGATAGTAAAAGTGAAGAACATTTTTCATATTTTAATAGAAATATCTTCCCATCCTGACTTACTGAAAATCAATTTCATGTACATTAGGATAAAAGAATATAATGCAATTTTATAATTTTTTTGCATTAAAATAAGTTTTTCAAATTTAAAAATACATTTTAAAGCATGTTTAAGAGTAATAATTATTAATGAGTTCCTATTTTTTAAATTATATAGAATAATAATTTATTTTCTTTATTGGGAAAAAAAGTTGATATTCGTCCGCCGAATATTCGGTATTCGGCCTAAAATTTGGCCGAATATTTGGCTATTCGGCCAAATCACTATTCGTCACATCCCTAATCGAAACTAATTGGGGGGAATTTATGACATCAAATTCCTCGTCTTTTGCCAAAATAGCGTTTCCTGAAAATCACCCGTGCCGATTATTTCGATAGTGCTACACACTTAAAAATTTGACCCATTTGCTGTAGCGTCACTCCACAGCTTTTATAGAATATCTCTTTCATGACCAATGAGAATGTTCTGTAACACAGTAAAGTACATTGTAAAAAAATTGATCCTTTTGCTGCATAGTCACTCCACCGCTTTTATAGAAAACGATTACTTTACTCTGTTATGAAGCATGCTCATTGGTCACAAAAGAGATATTCTATAATAGCTGTGGAGTGACGCTGCAGAAAATGGGAAAATTTTTTAACAGTGTAACAGTACCGAAATAATCGCCACGGGTGATTTTCAGGAAACGCTATTCCAGCAAAAGATGAGGAATTTGACGTCAAAAATTCTGCCCAATCAGTTTCGATTAGGGAAAATCCCGTCGGAAAAGCCGAAATATGTATCGATTTAATATGCTCGATTACACTGTGATAAACGGGGATTCGAAATAAACATCAAATACAAAAGTTACTTATTTTTGTCCATAGAATCCGAATCTGCAATAAAAAATGGGGCCCCCTCTGACCCCCAGGGGGTCGGTTGCAAAAGTCAAATTTGGTATCACTGAGTAGCTTATTTAAAAATATTTAACACGTATTTTTACGTTTTTCAATCTCATATGTATTTCTCGAATTATTCGGCCGTTTCCAGACTTTTCGGACACCCTGTATATAAAATCCCTCCGTGTATAACGATTCCAGGGTTGACCCACCCACGAGAAAAAACACTTATTGTGACCAATGACAAATTCCATTGTGAAAAGTTCTCTTATTTTAAAGGCTATCAATTTTTTGTCCAATGCAAACGTTCCAGAGTCATAATGGAGCGTTCTCATTTATCAGATTTACAATTTGAGTTGTAAATGACGTCACTACATTTTACTGTGCTTTGAAATATTTTCCCTACTTCAAACACAATATTCACACTGTTAAAAATTTGACTCATTTGCTGCAGCATCACTCCACTGCTTTTATAGAAAACGATCACTTTGCTGTGTTATGGAGCATTGTCATTGGTCATAAAAGAGACATTGTATAAAAGCTGTGGAGTGACGCTGCAGTAAATGGGTCAAATTTTTAGCTGTACACTGTTAAAAATGGAGGATATTCCATTTATGTTTTGATGACGTGGTCAAGGCAAAAGCTTCTAGCGTAAAGAAGAGAAAGCTTTGTTAGATGCGATGTAAATCCCCACCAGCCAATGAAACAGTTCATAGGGAAAGCAGTAGCAGCCTCCCTGCTTATCAGTTAGAAGTTCTTTGGGTAAATTACCGGTACCACGTGACCTTTTATAGCCTCAAACGCAGATTTGGAATATCCTCCATTTGACCCTTTTGCTGCATCATCACTCCCCAGCTTTTATAGAATACACTGTTAGTAACACACACAAAGTAACCGTTTTCTATGAAAGCGTTGAAGTGATGCTGCAGCAACTGTTAAAATTTTGACCCATTTGCTGCAGCATCACTCCTGCTTTTATATAAAGCGGTTAATTTACTGTGATATGGAGCATTCTCATTGGTCATAAAAGAGATATTCTATAAAAGCTGTGGAGTGACGCTGCAACAAATGGGTCAAATTTTTAACAGTGTAATACGGTAAAGTAATCATTTTCTATAAAAGCTGTGTAATGACGATGCAGCAAAACAGTCAAATTTTTAACAGTGTTTAATTAAAACTTTTTATTTAAGAAAAGCGAAGGTGCGTTTTAAATACAATATTGTTAGAATTTTTATATTTGCGTTGCTTTATTTATTTAATTTTTATTTATTTATTTATTTTTTACAGCCGTGAATGACTTCATTGTCACATAATGAATCACGATTGTTTACTCTTTATTGTTGACATTTGTTTTCGATCTTATAAAGTATTTTCTTTTAAGTATTAGCTCATGGTATAAAATAGTTAATTCACAAATGTTTTAAAATAGCATTACTAGCGCATGTTTTGCATTATTAATGCACATTAATTTGCATGTTTTTTGTAAAATAATTACTGTAATTTTGTGAGTGAAATTCATTAGCTGCATATTCTATGCCATTATTTTACCCATTCAATTAATAATTTGGCTACTCTCTCATATTCGTCTGGAAATGGCCAAAATAGAAAAAAAATTTATACATTTTGGATATTTTTATTATTTTCTCTCAGTATTTTAAATATTTTTTGGCTGTAATTTCACAATGTATTCTTTTATAATTGATATTTTACCTTACTTTATTCTTTTAAAATTTATGCATTTACCATTTGTTCATTACAATCCCTCCCCATCCACCAGATAGTTTTGTTATAATTTTAAATGCAGATTTCTATTGATTCTTTTTTTTTTTTTTTAGATTTTTCTCTCATGTTCAATCTTTGTATTTTTCAAAATTGTTTAAGCCTAAAGTGGCTATGATTGACCAAAGTTGTTGCAATGTTTTATCATCCTTTTAAAAATGGAAACACGTCATTTTGACGGGCTATCTTCTAGTAATGTATAAATAATTAAAGCCAATATTAATTTTTTTTAACTATTAAGAGAAATTTTCTTTACTATTTTAAAAATAAATGTGCAAGATACGAATTGAATTATAAAATAATGCTTATTTGAGTGTAGAAGATAACAAGTATCACTATTGTTTGCATTTTTTCTAAAAAGGAGCATAACTAACTGACTTATTGAAAAAGACATTTTTCCTGAGAAAAGAATACTTTTGTTGAGTAAAGGGGTACTTTTTGTTTAATGAATGGGTGTTTTCAGAAGTTACATTCACTCAGAAAGATTTGGAACAATCAAAAACAGAATGTGGATCAAGAAAATCTGTTTTTGGAGAGAAAAAAAAAATGGAAGCAGGAAAGTTAGTTTTTGGAATGAAAAAATTCTATCCTGGCATTATCTTTATTTTTATTATTTATTTATTTATTGTGCCCCGTTGACGAAAATTGCGTTTTAAAGCGATCTTTTGACGAAATTTGGTGGGGTTTTTTTTATACTTTTTTGACGAAATTTGCCATTTTTTGATGAAATGTGCCGGTTTTTCACTATCTTTTGACGAAATTTGCCGGATTTTCGAGATCTTTTGACGAAAGTTACCGTTTTATCACGATTTTTTGATGAAAATTGCCGTTTTGGGCTAATCTTTTGACAAAATTTGCCGATTTTTTGACGAAATGTGCCAATTTTTCGTGATCTTTTGACAAAATGTGCCGGGTTTTCACGATCTTTTTATGAAACGTGCCGGGTTTTCGTGATATTTTAACGAAAGTTACCGTTTATCTCGATTTTTTAAATGAAAATGGCCGTTTTTCGCGATTTTTTTGACAAAATTTGTTGTTTTTTCGCGATTTTTTGAGGAAATCGGTTTTTTTCGGGATTTTGTAACAAATTTAGCCATTTTTTGGCGATTTTTTTTTGACGGAATTTGCCAGAAAATATTCGGTATTTCGCGATTTTTTAATGAAATTTGGCTCTTTTGCAATTTTTTGACGAAAATTCCGCGGGACACTTAAGCTCCATTTTCTTGCATCCCGTTGCCGATTTTTTGCGTATTTTATGCACTATAGCGCGTCCGCGGCATCCCTGTTGACTATTTGAAGAAAAAATTAAATATATGGGGTTAGCATTTTTAAGTTTCTATCAATCACATTTAAATGTAAAATATTTATTTTGACATTAAATTCTATGAATAATTATTCATTATTTATATTTTAAATTATATCTATTTATTGTTCATATTTATGTGAGGGATGAGGTTTAATTTTCTTACAAGCCTGAAATGGAAATACCCTAAAACAGTGATAGACAACCTTTTTGCCAAAAAATTGTCTGCCACCAGAATATTTGAAAAGTGACATTTGTTTTTTACTTACCCATCATACGTAGTAGGGATGCACCGAATATTCAGTATCTATTCGGTATTCGGCCTATTCGGCCATGTTACTGAATATTCGGTTAGGCCAAATGTTAAATTATTCGGTTGAGCCGAATATTCGGCTTGCCGAATATTCGGTATGTTCGAATATCAAAGTATTCGGCCGAATCCAATACTTAATAAAACCTTTTAAAAACTTTTCACTATTTCTACTTTTAACTGTCAATTTTTTAATTTATATGTAAAATAATTAGAAACAAAATCATTTTAAAATAAAATAGAATGTTTTTACATTATTTATTTGCTGTTTGTAAAGTATAACTTAAGAAAATTAACCATGAGAAGGATTAAAATGGTGATTGATTAGGATTCTCCTTAGGAATAAATTATGTGCAGATACAAGTTTCTAAATTTTGTTTAGTAAATAATCTGTTTCTTGCTTTTCCCCAAATAAAAGTCCTTTAAAAGAAAAAAAAAACTTTGAGATTAGTAATAGCTATCAAGGCAGACAATTTTTGTTCATCAAACCATAATCATAATCACCTTATTGAGTCATAAGTACATTGTATTTCATCTCACTCTAGGTCAAAACTTGTGTGTTCGTTTATTACATTAGTAATAAATAATATAACATATTTTCAACTCACATACTTTGATTTCTATAAAATATGATATGATGGGAAGGGTGGAAAATACCACCATTCATAAGAAAAGAACTATGAGCCAAACATGCCTTTATTTAGAATTAAGTTGAAAGTATTTGTACTTTATATTGAAAAAAATCTGCCTTGATTTATTTAAAAAGGACAATTATCAGACTGTAAAAAAAATTTTCGGCTATTTTTTCATTATTTGATTTTAAAATGTTTGTTTTGATTCGTGGAAAATTTTATTAATTAAAGTTTCATAATTACGCTTCTTAAATAACTCAACGCAGATTTTTTTCAATACTAAATGTTCTTATAAAAAGCTCTTGTTTATCAAAATGTAAGTTTCTTTTATTAAACATTATGTAAAATTGTTTTAAAAAGTAACATTTTAATACCTTTAAATTTTGAAATATAAAAAGTATTTGGAAAGCCGAATATTCGGTATTCGGCCGAATAGTTAACTATTCGGCTAGCCGAATATTCGGTATTCGGTTCACCTGTCGGCCGAATATTCGCCATTCGGTATTCGGCCAAAATCACTATTTGGTGCATCCCTAATACGTAGTATAGGGTAAATATTGTAATCATTTTGAAAATCGAAAAAAATTTTTTTTGATGGATTTACACATTTCAGATACTAAAGACTTCAAAAAACATATTTTTAGAAAAAAAAAATTTGCCGTCTGTTTGTCTGTAACCACTCTATCCCCCGAACAAATTGAGATAGAGGTTTGAAACTTTGTATGTGCTTAGTATGTAAGAATGGGACGAAGCCTATTTAACAGGGCTGGCAAGTTTTTGCCGGGGTGGTTAAAACCGGCATGATAGAAACTAGTTTCTGCCAGTAAGTGGAAAAAACTAGCAGAAACTACGAAGTTATACTAAGAAAAACTTTAATCTATAATGATTCATTAATCACACATGTATTTAATATATAAAAAAATTTAGTTAAAAAATTTAAATAAAGTTTATGAATGTTATTCAAAATAGCAAAAAGTTTTAAAAAATCATATAAATATATATTTTTTATATAACAATTTTCTGTCACTTGAAAAACAGAAATTTTTATAAAGGTAATCTGATACTGTGCAAGTTTAACTATTGATATTGTTTACGGTTGAATTTCTATTTAAATGTTTAATTCTGTGGCATTTTATTAGAGTATTTTTAACTGAATAATACACTACAATGAGTAAAAAATTATCTACTACTACATACAAAGAGAAATGGTTCTTGTGAAAATATATAAAAAATAACTGTAGCACAAAAAACAGAAAAAAAAATATAATGAAATATCTTGTAAAAATATTGAAAGAATAAATTTACTTTTGTGGGGAAAAGTAATAATATACTAAAAGCATTCTATAATATAGGATTAATTTTATTAGCATTAGACTACTTTTTAATTTGTTCTGCATGAAAGAAAAGTCTGAAAAAAAAAATATATATTATAAAGGCCAAGCGTATGTGGGTGTAACGCATACGTCATTTTGCGCATGGCAACACTTTCAAATTTTAAATGAATTTCGGTATTGCAATTTTTGCTACTAAAAGTTTTTGAACTTCTTAATGCTGCACATTTTCAATTTTTACACCATCGTGTAGGAAAAAAATGTACTTTTAAATGAAATTTGTTTGAAAGCTGTATCTTAATTTGTTTTTGAAATATAAATTTTTTTGTAGCTTTTAATACCTCTTTTCTAATCGTGGCAACAGGAGTACTCCATTTCTATTTATAGCAAAGGAAAAAAGGGAAAAAAATTGAGTGCTGTATCTTTATGTTGCCATTTTCTCATTAAAAGGGAAAAAACAGAAATTTAAATATCTTCTGTTATAAAACCCGGTGAATTTTGACTTCATTTACAAAATTTGATTTACTTGTAAAAGAATATCAACAGTTCAATATCTATTTCAGCTGATAGCATTGAAACTTCAAGTTTTGAATCAAAATGATCAAATTAAAATGTCAATTCTTTTAAAACGTGAATACAGATGAGAAATGTACATTTGTAAATTTTGATATGGTATCATGTTGTGACATATTTTAATATCCTATCGTAATTTCTCCATTTCTTAAATGGTGTAGTTTTATATCTTATTTGTTGCACACCGTTATTTCTTACGCAAGTTGTTTATTCTGCTCCGTTTCTAGATCGGCGCTTCTTTTTATCTTGGCGTACATTTTGGCGGTTGTTCTGCGGTGCATGTTTATAGCAACCCCGTTTCGGCGCACGCGCTTTTGAACAACCTCCTCAGAAAGCGGCAATCCATCGGAAGCGATCGTATGCATCGATCGAGCTAATCAATGCCGGCCACCTATCTTCATCGCTGCTCGTAATGTCCGATTTTATGGCTTTTCCATGGAGGCTCCCGCCGATGGATTCACCAAAAGTCCAACACCAAAAATAGTTTAAATCAATAGAATCGCATAATGATTGTACTCATATCAAGATTTATCACCGAAAGCGTGTCGTTTGGATTTCTTTACTCCTTCCTATGATGCCAGATTTAGAACCACCGGGACAGCACGACCCTATTCCCTGATACCTGCCAAATAAAGATCTGTTATATCAAGTATTTCAAAGTGTTTATTCTTTGCTTCATGTGTCTTTAACACCAAGGTAAACTTTTTTTCTAATTTCGTTTTTCTGTTATCGCAACTTTTCACCAGATGGGACTTTAACCTTCACCACATGTCTCAAGCGGCCTTTTCTACTGTTTACAAAGTAACTTTGAATTAATTTCTTATAAATCAAAATAATATTTCTAACCACTAAGTAAATAAAACCCAAGAACCTCTATAATATATTTGGTGCCACGTGACCGGCGCACATTTTAGTGCGATTTTATAAGTTCATTTTGAGACATGTGCTCCGGCGAACTTTCTTATTTTTTCAAGTAAATCAACAAGTTTTCATATAAATATATAGTATATAAATAGTCTGCAGTGTTATTTTTAATATTTTATATAAATGTGTGAACGACGCAAAAAGATTGAAGTGCATGACGATCTTCACTCAAATTGAAGCTCTAATTTTTTTCGACGTATGTCTGTTTATATATATATATTTTAAATAATCTCCTCATAAGAATATAAATCCTCAAGTATTTGAACGAAATATACCTCTTTTTTGTCATATCTCAGAAGATAATTTTATAATAAGTGTATTTGAAGAAATCCTTTGTGAAATATTCATATATTAAGGAGAAATATTAGAGTTTTATTGAAGAAATATTTATATAAGTGTGCATATTTCAGTGATTTTTTTTATCAATTTAATATCTAATTTTTCTGCTAAGTATGGATCAATCCACTGAGTTGATTAACAGAGTCAGTGTTTTTACCGCTGCTCTTTCTGAGTTTTTCCAGAATATTCCCAATACAATAAAATACATTATCGAATCAAATAAAAGTGATATAGAATTAAATTCAAGCGTAATTGATGCTCTTTTGAAAACCTTCAAATTTGATGGAAATAATTTGATGGAAATGCATAATTTGTTTGTTAGTAATACTTTCAACAGGTCTATACAAGAAATAAAAAATTTAAAAGAAGTTAATCAGAAAATTCTAAGCAAAATAAAAAAATCGGAAGTTAATACTCAAGATGCATCCACACAAACAGACGAAATAGTTGAAAATCAAGATTTCAATTCAAGTTCAAATGTATCACTATTTGATAATTCACAAATGTCTTCGGTTCTTGACTGTTCTACTAATTCTGTGCAAGAACTTATGCAAAAAAATATAAAAGTAATTATTTATAATATTCCAGACAATATTACTAGTGAAAATATTACTGATGCAATAGTAGAAAACAATAGTAGTACTAATGTTAAATTTCTCAAAACCCTCAAAGACGAAAACAAATCAAATTACATCATAGAAGTACTAGCTGACATTGCTATAAAATTGATAAAAGCCAGATATATTAAAGTAAATAATCTTAAATTTTCCGTAAAAAGGTTTATCAAAGTGATACGTTGTTTTAATTGTCAGTCTTACAACCATCGTGCAAAGGATTGTATGAAACCCAGAGTTTGTCCATGGTGTTCGGGACATCATGATGAAGGACACTGCGAGAAACCAGCGCAGTGCAAGAATTGTTTACACAACAATTCTAAAAACCACAACTTCAACACAAATCACCCTGCATTCTCAAGGAAATGTGAATCGTTGAAATATTTTATTATGAAAATTAGATTACGACTTAATGCAAAATTACAAAAAATTCAGTTACCATATTCTTGTATTTAGTTCTTTTATTTTTTTTAGAAGTTTTTTTTCCCCCCTCAATATCATGTACATGTTTATATAAAGTATTCCTTTTAGAGGTGAGCTATTTTAGTGCCCTATGGAGTGGTACTGTCCATTTCTTGACACTTTTGCTCTCCTCTGAAATTACTTACAGCCTTTTTTAACATTTCTCAACTTTTTGTTCAAAGTGTTTCTATTTTTAGGTAATATGTTACTTCAAAAAATGTTGTCATTAGGTACTATACATGTAAAATTTTACTTTCAATTTTCATATTTCAACTTTTTAATTATTGTCAAGATTATTTATAAATGATATGGTATAGTGATGAAGTGTGATTCTTTCATCATTTCTAGCATGTAGGCAATGGTTATAATACTTGAAACTTGCACATTTTGGCTCATTACTTACAAAATCATCTTTTTACAGTAATTTTCTTTTGATTTGTTATAGTTCATGGAACTTAATTTTTACAGCTTATGTTATGAATCATGTTTTATACAGGGATCAGCTTTAAAGTTTATTTTATGTAGTGAATTATTCCTTTATGGTTCATGTGCAATTGCATTGAAGTTATGCCTGATACCCAAGTTTTAAACATATTTATTCAGACGTACTTTTCTAATATTTTGTTCTAATGGTAAATATTTAACTTGTTCCAATTAAGTGACGTGTGTCACATTTAAGTCTTTTTGGGCTGACTGATGTTTCTATGTTATGTTTAGTCATATTTTAATTTTTTTCATATTTTTTATCCTTTATATTGCAAGAAGTAACATAATTGAATACTGTCAATGTATAACTGTTTTTAGTTGATTTGCAGTGTGTTATGTACTTATAACATTAAGTGAACTTAATTTTTTTCAGTTGATTGTGTTATAGTATGTATTTTTCTTTTAGTCATGGAAACCTCTACTTTTTATGAAACAGTTGACAATAACTATAACTTGCAAAATTTAAAAAAAAAAAAAAAAAAAAAAAAAACTTAATTAAATCTTATTATTTAATTTTTATATCTGTTTGTATGATGAATATATTCAGTAAGTGTATAATTGATATAATCTTAATGTAAGGGTTCAATTTGCATCTAGTGATTTACTTTTATCTTCGTGGTAGAACTTTTACTTATAAGTAAATAAGTCAATTTTTACTTACCTTTCAACGATTGATAAGTTTTTTTCTTGTAATGTTGCTCCAAATTGCACATTTACTTTGTAGACCAATGCTTACAAAATATGCCTATATCTGTATCTTTTTTTGTTCCTTCAAATAATACAAACCTTTAACTATAGCTAAAATTAACATATAAAAAAAAAGAAAAAAGAAAGAAAACTCAGTATGGCTAGTTCTTTCTGCTGTAATCTTGACTAAAAATTAATCTTTTGTGCAATCTAGCATTTGTTTTTATTTCAAAATTTTTTTTTTCTTGCTCATATAGTTTTATTTATGAGTTGACTTACAGTTTAAATAAATAAAATAGTAATAATAAGTTAAATTATGTGTTTACAATATGATAGATTCCCTATCATTTTTTTTCTCGATATTTAATTTCTTAAATGATGAATCTTACAGTATATTTTAAAATAAACTTTTGGGTGACTTTCTCACATTTGTTTTTGTTATATCACAACTATTTTTAAATAAAATGGTTAAATTTTTTATAAGGTTTTCAGTGCTGTGTTGGATAATTTTTTCTCTTGTTATTTTTTTATCACAAAACAAGTTTCAATTTTGTTTCACATTCTTTGTGTGTTTTCAAACTTATGATAATCTATTCTTTTCAATTGATGTTATGTCAATGATGCATAAAAGTATGCAAAGAATACTTTGCATCTCAACAATAGATGTTTTAATAATTTCACTTTCAGCATTTATTTTGACAAATATTTTGTTTATTTCAAGATTTTGTTTTAACTTACTTTGCACGTAAGTGCATAACAACTCCTTATGTTAAGTTTTTTTTACAGATACTTGACAAAATTCATAAACTTATTTTATAATAAATAATGATAATAATAATACTAATAAATAAAAAAAGATGTACTCAATATTTTTTAAACTATAATATTAAAATTATGGAAAATTAAAGGAATTGTATGATTGTAATGAATGTTTCTTGTGAATTTTTTTCCAGGAAACAATTGTTTACAAAGAATTTAGTGTATTATTTGTGCCATAGTTGTTGTAAATGTAAACATGTGATAGTTCACAATTTAACGCAATCATCAATCTTTAGTAATTTCCTTTTATTTTTGTTTTGCAATTTCACGTATTACTCTCATTTTTTTAACAAATTTTCAAAAGGGTATCTTATGTAAATATTCTTAATTTACTTTTCTATTGGTCAATGTTACTTTGACAAAGTATACTCATTTATGCATTTTAGTAAATTAAATGCTGTAATTTTTTCAAGTGTGAAATTGTTGTACTTTTGAAATACATATACTAATTTAATAATTACTGAACGTTCAATTTAAATTTTATTCCATGGAAATATGTGCACATTTAATGTTTAATGGTATACGTACGTAATTTTTTTCTTTTCATGATCATGATTTTCTTTTTGTATATTTTTTAATGTATTTTACTTGATATCTGTCTTTTTGGTATACAGTGTATTGTATCATATACTGCAGGATCCCAAAATACACATGTTTTTTGTCCTATTTTTTTTGTGGCGCCACACACTCTTCCCATGTAACTTTTTCTTAACTTTTGTTTTACTATTATTTTTTATTTTTTTGTAAATGTGTATATACATCTTGTATTATCATGATATAAACAGTTTCAGCTGCCCGTCTGTTGGGTATATAGTGTTATTCCCATGTATTCCGTGCTGTCTTGGTCAAGTTCTTGGTACTCTTGGTGGATATTTGGGTATTTTATAGACAGTGATTGATACTCTAACTCTATACGGAGTTTAATTTTTGTTAAGATTGTCATTAGAGTTTTTGGTAAGTTTTCTATGGTTCATTTGATTTTCTTAAGCAATCTTTTATTCACCTTTTGGTTTTCATAGTTTTTTTGTATGTTTCAAGATTAATTTTTTCATGAATCTCAATCAATATTTAGTGCTTTCTATTATTAAGAGTTTTTATGTCACATTTGATGGTTTTTGATTGATTTTCACATTGTTATTAATCCTTATTTGCATTTCAGTTTTCAGTAGTAATTCTTTAAATTCCTATTTTGCTTATTAGGGTTCTTTCGGCTTTTGTATCCCTATTTGATGTACTGTTGTGAAGTCAACAGACTTCCTATTTGTTTTCGAAATTTTAAAATCCTAATAATTGCTTAAATTTTTTTAATACCTTAGACTTATTCCTAGTCTTCATTTTTTTCCCCTTTTCCTCGGGGAGTAAATATATCACGTTGTGACATATTTTAATATCCAATCGTAATTTCTCCATTTCTTAAATGGTGTAGTTTTATATCTTATTTGTTGCACACCGTTATTTCTTACGCAAGTTGTTTATTCTGCTCCGTTTCTAGATCGGTGCTTCTTTTTATCTTGGCGTACGTTTTGGCGGTTGTTCTGCGGCGCATGTTTATAGCAACCCCGTTTCGGCGCGCGCACTTTCGAACAACCTCCTCAGAAAGCAGCAATCCATCGGGAGCGATCGTATGCATCGGTCGAGCTAATCAATGCTGGCCAGCTATCTTCATCGCGGCTCGTAATGTCCGATTTTATGGCTTTGCCATGGAGGCTCCCGCCGATGGATTCACCAAAAGTCCAACACCAAAAATAGTTTAAATCAATAGAATCGCATAATGATTGTACTCATACAAGATTTATCACCGAAAGCGTGTCATTTGGATTTCTTTACTCCTTCCTATGATGCCATATTTAGAACCACCGGGACAGCACGACCCTATTCCCTGATACCTGCCAAATAAAGATCTGTTATATCAAGTATTTCAAAGTGCTTATTCTTTGCTTCATGTGTCTTTAACACCAAGGTAAACTCTTTTTCTAATTTCGTTTTTCTGTTATCGCAACTTTTCACCAGATTAGACTTTAACCTTCACCACGTGTCTCAAGCGGCCTTTTCTACTGTTTACAAAGTAACTTTGAATTAATTTCTTATAAATCAAAATAATATTTCTAACCACTAAGTAAATAAAACCCAAGAACCTCTATAATATATTGTGAAAATGATACCGGGTTTAGATTTCTTGCCAAAAAAATTCTATGATTGAGTTAAAGATTAATAAATTTTGCTTTTTATCATTTTGGAATATTAGCATAAGAACCTTAATTGATAGCTTTATAATAATAACATATCTTTATTATTTTTTACTGCTTACATAAACGATTAAAGTTTAATTTTAACAATTTCTACAACTGCGTTTTATAGAAATAGTATTTTGTTAATTTGACGATAGTTATTGTTTGTTTAAGAGTTAGACGTACCAATATATAATGCATTTTTTACGATAACTAATTTTCTAGGTTTATTATAAAGTTAATGAAACAGTTCCTTCTTAAACATTTTCTTTCGTCAAAATTTGACGGGTTCTACCTTGTATTCTTTAAAGACCAACATTACTTGCTGGTAATGTCATTATTTAAGATGTAAAATTTGAAAAATTCTCATTTTCACCGGCCACCCACAGAAGGTAAGACATTTTCAGAAATGTGTTTTTGGGGAAGGAATTGTTTTTTCTACAAGGGGTTATTATATATGTGGCACAAAATTTAGATTAATATCAAAAGGCTAATTCATTGCCCTTTCTTTATGCTCAAATGTCAATTTTGATCTCATTACTTAGGATAGTATAAATAAATTAACATAAAAGCTAGCACTGCATTAAATAATGTTAGAAACTTGCATTTGTGAGTTTCCATGATATTTCCATCATTAAATAAAGTTAAGCAAATTATATGAGCAGCTGCAATAGAACAGTCATTTTTTTTTTTTTTTTTAATCTAAAGTAAAAGACTTATTTAAAATGTTAAAATCTATCACTGATGCAGGAGAGATTTTAACATTTGAAACAAGTATTTATTTATATACCATGATATTTATTTATAATTTTAACAATTGCTATGTCCTTATCATTTTCATGATTTTCAATTATTTGCAAATAATATGGTTGATTATTTGCAAAAGATTCAAAACTACCAAATTCTAATACAAATTTATTTATTTTTTAATTAAAATTATTCACAATATTTTATTTGTTATTTATCCTGAATAAAATGTATATATGCAATTTTATACTATTAAAAAAGTCTCAGGTTATGTCATAAAATGAGTTTATGCCAGTTTAAACCGGTTATAACCACTTTCTGCCGGCAAAAACCCAGCCCTGTTATTTAATATCAATAATCTCGATTATCCGGAACTATTTTTTTTCGGACTCTCAGAAAATTCGTTCTGATGAAAGGAATACAAAAATTTTCGAAATGTTTTATCTTAAGAAGTGGACGTAAAAGGCAATACAATAACGCAAATTTTGCATAAAGAACAAAGTCGATCAGATTATTAGTTGCCGAGATATATGTAACCCTGTTTTCCACATTCTTCGATTTTTCATGACCCTCTATTTCATTCAAATTTTAATTCAAAGATATATTTTAATTGGAAATGAGACGCTTAATCCGGCGCAGTAAATTGTTAGTTAACCTCTTCAGTCCCTGAGTACCCAAATGGGTACATCAGTTTTGTCCCATTTTATTAATTATACTCGAATATAAATGAAATTTCGATATAAGAATAATATGTTTCAAATTCTAAGATTCGAGCTAATGAAAATAAAATGGTAACTATCATCAAACGATCAAGATGTGAAATGGCAATTTTTGTCAAATGACTTCAATGTAAAATGGCAACTATCATCAATTGATTGTGATGTAAAATGGCAACTTTCGTCAAATGACCACAATGTAAAATGACAACTTTCGTCAAATGACCGCAATGTAAAATGACAACTTTCGCCAAATGATCGGGAGATAAAATGGCGATTTTTGCCAAATGATTGCGTGAAATAAAACTGTGATTTTCAAGTGAAAAAAACCCCTGCAATTTTTTTCTATTCACTCATAGAATAATCATCGAATATATTGCTGGGTTACTTAAACTGATTTAAAATGATGCGATATATAAAATTCCTTACTGAACCTGTTGCTGGGTTACCTTAATTGATGTAAAATACTGTGAACTAAAGAAAAATCATTTTTATATTCTTCTTATAAAATAAAAGTTAAAAAAAAGGCTGTAATTGTTTATTTAGTTTATTAAAAACAATATAAGTTTACAAAATTCATCCATTAAATGTGGTGAAAAATGAAAATTTTACTTTATGCATAATTTCTTCATTTTGTTATTTCCTGAGTGGCATTCCTGATAAATATACCTAGCCCATTTGCTCTACTGACTCTACAATTTTGTGTATCTCTTTAAAATGAGCAGTAATTAATATGAAAAATATACATGTTACTGTTGTTCAATTCTTGTAAATGTTTTCATATCATTTGGATAAATTTTCTATGGTACATATTCTCTTTGACATGCTACTTCTTTTCCCTCATCGGTCTTGACATCTTGAGAATATACTGTTAATAATTAAAGCAGGAGACACTAGCTCTTTTCAACAGGGTTGGCATTTTTGCCAGGACAGTGGCAAAAACTGGAAAAAACCGGCAAAAATGGAAAAAACCTATTTGTCTCTAATGTGTAATAAAATCTGCATGCTAATAAAGATAGTAATGGTATAAACAATTAAATTTAACAGTGTACTATTTAATATTTTAATTTAATTATTAATATTAAATATTTTAAATCTTTAAAAAATAAGTGGGATTCAATCTTACTTAGGAATTTAAGAACAAAATAAAAAATTACATGCCTAATTTTTTTTTAAACCTTAAGTCAGGGATATATTTAAGAAAATTTTAGGTCTTTTAAAGGACCCTTCATAAAATAATTTATCTTAAAATAGGACCCTTCACAAAATTCTTTAACCTCAAACAGGACCCTACATAAAATTATTTGTCTCTCAAATAGACATTTCACTTTCAATTTGAACTTTCACAAATGTAATCATTTAAAAATAAAATCTGACCTGTTAATAAGCAATTGAACTCACCAAAAAATATATTACTTAGCTTCTCTATATGTGAAGGGTAGAACCTGAAAACACTGATAATTTAAAATTCACAAAACTATGTCTAGAATTTTCACAAAGACAGGAAAAACTTCCCAATTTAACAAAAGCAGGACCTTGTGAGAAAAGTCTAGACAGACCCCTGTAAGTAAAGTATTTTATCAGTCATTAATATATATATATATTTATATATATATACATATAAATATATATATATATTTATATATATATATATATATATATGTATATATATATATATATATATATATATATATATATATATACACTGGTGTCCAAAATTTAAGCATAATTGGCAATTAAGTAATTATTTTTAAGTAATGAAAGAAATATGAATCGGAATGTGCTGAAAACTCCAGGTGTGTAAACAAAATAGTACGCGTCACATATTTTCGCGAAGAGTTTTCCCCGAAATCGAACAGGGGACCGTCAACAAATTGAAAAAGAATGAAGATCTTTTGGATAACCCTGTCAAAACTAATGTAGCAAAAGCATTCAAACTGCACATTATGATTAATTGGCTTATTGTAATGTACTATGTCAATTTTTACAAGGATAGAATGTATACTCGTAGAGAAATTAAGGTTTTTATAAAAACAGTCCTAAGTTTTTTGCTTATAATTTGCAGAGTTCTTAATATAAAATAGTGTTCTTTTTTGAAAAAATGACAAACATCATTGTACACAATACCCTGTCATCAGAATTAAAAAATAATAAAAATTGTATGACAAATGAGCAGGTTTACTAAATAATTTTTTACTGTGCATGTGTGAATGCTATTAAAATTTCATTTGCATATTATGTTAGTTAAATGTATAGAGCAACTTTTGTGAAAGTCTCAAAAACATAGCTTAAAAATTCTGAAAATTATCGTTGATAGAATGAGATCAAAATCCTTTATTCCCTAAATGAGCAAAAAGATGAGGGGCTGTATCCATATTCCATTGTTTAGTGCCTACACAATATTGCAACTATATTTAGGTAAAACCCCTGATTTTTTTGCTTCCTTTAGGAATAACGGATTTTGAGTTGATTCTATAGGCTCCCATTTTCAGAATTTTCAAGCTATGTTTTTGAAACTTTTACAGAAGTTGCTCTATACATTTAGCTAACACAATATGCAAATGACATTTTGATATCGTTGACGCATGCGCAATGAAAAATTATTTACTAAACATACTCATTTTTCATACAATTTTTATTATTTTTAAATTCTGATGACAGGGTATTGTGTACAATGATGTTTGTCATATTTTCAGAAAAGAACATTATTTTATAATAAGAACTCTGCAAATTATAAGCAAAAAACTTGGAAAAATTTAGGACTGTTTTTATAAAAACCTTAATTTCTCTACGAGTATACATGCTATCCTTGTAAAAATTAACACAGTACATTACAATAAGCCAATTAATCATAATGTGCAGTTTGAATGCTTTTGCTACATTAGTTTTGACAGGGTTATCCAAAAGATCTTCGTTCTTTTTCAATTTGTTGACGGTTTCCTGTTCGATTTCGAGGAAAACTCTTCACGAAAATATGTGACGCATACTATTTTCAGTGATGCCGCTGGACTTGGAAAATCCTGGGTCCCGGGGACCCAGGACTTCTAAAATTCTGGGTCCCTTTTTCAAAAAAGCGGGTCCCCATTAATAAGTCATATTTTTAGACGCAAAAATTGAACTTATTCATTTGCAAAAGAAAAGTTAAAGGCAATAATTGTTTTAATTAATGTACAAATAATTAAAGCCAATATTATTTTTTTAAAACAATTAAGAGATATTTACTTTACTTTTTTTAAAAAATAAATGTGCAAGATATAAATTATAAAATAATGCTTATTTGAGTGTAGAAGATAACAAGTATCACTATTGTTCACATTTCTTTTAAAAAGGGGTAAAACTGATTTATTGAAAAAGACATTTTTTCTAAAAAAGAATACTTTTCAAAATAATCAGAACAATCAAAAACAGATTGTGAAGCAGGAAAATCTGTTTTTGGAGCAGCAAAAAACTATTCGGAAGCAGGGAAGTTAGTTTTTGGAAAAGAAAAATTCTATCCTGTCATTAACTTTTTTTTCGCACCCCTTTGACGAAAATTGCATTTTAAAGCTATATTTTCACGAAATTTGCCTATTTTTCACGATCTTTTGGCGAAATTTGCCGTTTTTTTTCGCGATATTTTGACGAAATTTGCTGTTTTTTCGCGATCTTTTAACGAAATGAACCGGTTTTTCACGATCTTTTGACGAAATTTGCTATTTTATCACAATTTTTTGATGCAAATTGCTGTTTTTGCGAATTTTCTGACAAAATTTGTCGTTTTATCATGATTTTTTGATGAAATTTGTCGTTTTTTCGCGATTTTTATGAGGAAATCTGCTTTTTGTTCGAGATTTTGTAATAAAATTAGTCATTTTTTGCGAATCTTTTGACGAAATTCGCCGAAAATTATTCGTTATTTCGCGATTTTTTAACGAAATTTTTTGCGATTTTTTGATGAAATGTGCCGTTTTTTCGCGATCTTTTGACGAAATGTGCCGCTTTTTTGCTATCTTTAGACGAAATGTGGCATTTTATCACGATTTTTTCATGAAAATTGCCGTTTTTCGCGAATCTTTAGACAAAATTTGCCGTTTTATCACGATTTTTGGACGAAATATGTCTATTTTCGCGATTTTTTGAAGAAATCTGCTTTTTTTCGGGATTTTGTAACAAAATTAGCCATTTTTACGCAAAATTTTTGACGAAATTTGCCGGAAATTATTTGTTTTTTCGCTATTTTTTTAAAGAAATTTGCCTTTTTTGCGAATTTCCGACGAAAATTACGCGTCCCGCGGGACGCGTAAGCTCCATTTTTTTGCGTCCCGTCGCCGATTTTTTGCGTATTTTACGCGCTATAGCGCGTCCGCGGCATCCCTGTATTTTGTTTACACACCTGGAGTTTCAGCACATTCCGATTCATATTTCTTTCATTACTTAAAAATAATTACTTAATTACCATCATTTATGCTTAAATTTTGGACACCAGTGTATATATAGGCTCGGGTTCCTTACATATATGTGTATATATATATATATATATATATATATTATCAAAAGATTTTATACAGTTTTGTTATTTTTGTTTTATGCCATGAGACTTAAGAAATGTACATATCTAAGTCTTTGGTACTATTTTATAGCAATTTATTTGATGAAACTAGTTTATTAAAGATAAAATAAGTAAATTGAAAATTATATATTGAAAAAAAAAAAAAATGTTATATCTTATTAGGAAACTAGATTTTTATCTGTCCCTTTTACACACCAAGAAAGGAACAAAATGTTAAATTATTTAGATTTACTTCCAGTAAGTAGCCTGTTGTCACTTTATCTTTTTGTACTATATTCCCCCTCCCCCCACCGTAGCAGATGCTTGTCATGTATGGTTAAATCTTTTGAAAAATGAAGAGTTAAAACCACATTTTTCAAAACTAAAAAGGAGATTTGAACAAACGATTTTGCCATGTCATCTTGTAGCATATTTGTTACATTGAAAGTACAGAGGTGAACTTCTAAATTATGAACAAAAAGAAAGCTGTAAAGCATGGTTATCTAAAATCAATCCTGATTTTATATCTTATATTATTAATTTCGAGCTAAAAGAGAAACCCTTTCCTAGCTAATATTTTACAGAAGAAGTGATTAATAGTGTCAGTGTGTGTAATTGGTGAAGAAGTATTGAATAAGCTTGTGCGATTTCAAAAAACTTCTGTTCATTTGTAGCACACCTTCAAATATGTCCAGCAAGTAGTGCTGCTATTGAAAGATTTTTTTCAAATTTTTCATTTGTGCAAACTAAGATTCGAAATAAGCTATCGACAGATACTCTTTCAAAAATTGTTTACTCCTATGCCATGCTAAAACAGCAAAATTTAGGTTGTGAGGAAGATATTGCTGAAAAATTTGAAATTTAATAGCTTTCTGCTTTAAATATAATTTTATATTAAATTAAATTTAGGTTACTATAACTGTTTCTTCGAATTTCTAACATATATAAACTATAAACATAAATGCTTTACTCAGTCTCAACAGTTCTATTATGTGAATTATTAATAATTTTATAAACATGAATAAATGAAGTTTCTATTTATTTATATAAAATTGGTATTTTTTCCAATTATAATCTTGTTATAAAAGTTAGTATTCTTTCATAAAGTGCATAATTATATTTATTTAACTTAAAAGTTAAAATAAATTTAGAATAATATTGATTTTTTAATTAAGTATGCAGTTTCTTTTTTTCATGAAAATATTTATTCTCTTTCTGAAGAAAAAAATTAAATGGACAGCCTATTTTTGCCACCTTTTTGGCAAAAACCTATTTTTGCAGGGACGGTTTTTACCAGGTTTTTTCCACCTTCGGCAAAAACTCGCCAACCCTGCTATTCAAGATCTGACTTTTTATTCTCTTTTTTATGTTGCATGTGAATCTCTTTTGGCAGTCTGGGTCTTGTCCCAGTGTCATGCAAATCCAACTTTTTACAAATCCATTATTTGGAAAAAGGGGCTCGGCAATTGTAAATAATTCTGATCCTTGTTTTGAGAGGAAAAGTCCTTCTGCTTTTGTTGATGTAATTGTAGTTTTTCCAACAGGCAGTATAAGTATCAAAGTAGGCAGTTAATTGCAGGGATGCAGAATATGTCTGATTTGGCAATCTAGGATCGAGAGAAATTTTAGCTTTCTGGGGAAATTTTGTAGAAAAATTAATATAGAATAGTTAATTTCGATTTTAACTATAAATTGCATAATTCACTGTGATAGAAAGATTTTCAGTACAAATACTACAAATAGAAAGATCCATGTGGCAACTTTCACAAAATCGTTCTGAAAATAGTATGTTATGCACTGTAAATACTCAAACATAAATTGAGGAATTTTGGAAAGATAAAAAAAAAAAAAAAAATTCTTTATCTACGATAACACATGTTTTATGTAAGCCTATAACATTGTAAATTTTTTGATAAATTTTCGCTTGGATTGGAGGAAATGTTAGAAATAAAAATATTTTCTGGAACCCTGGTTAAATTTGTTTCTGATTGGTTTAATATCTTTTTAAAGATGGGGCTCTGAAGGGATAACAATTTTAACTCTAATCTGATTGCATCACTCACTATATTTTCAATATTTGGCGCTAATTATCAGATCCTGATTAAGGTTGTGCGGGGCCTAAGACCCAGCACCTTTTTGAGGGATCACAACAAAATTGTTGTGATTTTTTTAAGCAGGGCATAGGGGAGAGGGATATTATTAAATATTACGATACAGTTGCAGTGTTAACCAAAATATATTTTGGTTTTTGATAAAATAATTGCAAAAACTGTAATTTTAAGACTTCTTTTTCTAAATAATTTTACTTAGTTTGGGGCCCTCAACAGCAGTGAGCCCAAGGTCACGGTCTAGTTGGCCTGTGCGGTAGTCAGGCCCTGCTAATTATAGTTTGATTTTAATTGCAGTCATCATTTTTTACATTTATAGTAGTCTAAATATGCTCAATTAGCTTGTTGTTATGAACTTAACTTACTAATATCTATCATATTTAGAATACTTGATTAAATTTTATTATCTAAATTACTTCTGGTTTTCTAGAATAACTATCCCAGTGCTGAAAGTTTATTATAATTTATGATTTTGAGTAATCATTTTAATGTTTTTTAATCATTAATCAATGTCAAAGAACAAACATGAGTATGATATGTAAATTAGATTTAAAGGTAGAGATATAAGTTGGGAATTTCAATTTTGAATTTAAAAAAGAGTTTATTTATTTTTTTACCTTTTTCATATCTATACAGTAGTAAAACCTCTAAATAATGGACACCTAGGAAGTGTGGAAGTTGTAGTCTGCTATTTGGAGGTGTCCGCTATCGGGAAAACCTCTGGTATTGAAAAATTGCTACCAAATACTTAATGTTTCATTAACTGACCTTTACATGTCCTGAAACCTCTATTGTATGATTAATAAAAAATAATTTTTTTTTAAAGTAATAAACTGAATTAAAATTGCAGGTACTACTTGGTTATCCCATCAAACTAAAAATTATTGCCAAACTATAAGATTACATGATAAGATTACATCACGTTCACTTTACATTATCGTAGTTTGTTGTGTCATCAAATGATTTTTAATTCAACTTTTTATTTCTATTTTTAAATTGTGTTTCATTAGTTGATTTGTTCTTCCAACATTTAAAATAAAAATTATGTCAATTTATACAATTTGACGAACAGTTTGATGATTTGTATAATGTGGCAAAATTGGTCGCTGAGATAACCAAGTAGTACCAAATTGTGCATACCTTTATCCGTTGTTTATTACATTCTTAAAAAAAAAAAAAAAAAAAAAAAAAAAAAGATACAAAAGTTTGTTTTTGCTTGCAATTATATGTAATTTGTTTTTCAATGTAAAGTTTTGAACTCTGAACTTTTAATTGTTAGTAGTTTTAATCCTTCTGAATCATTATTATAGAGTTCTGTGAAGGGGGGGGGGGGGTAAAGTTGCACTTTTTGACTATTAAAAACATAACATCTCAGATCTGCTGGGAGGCATTTCAGCTTTGGAGGGTGGAAGAACTGTCTCTGCCGCACCACTCTGATAAATTTAGAGGCATTTCACTTTTATCATTTTTTTCCCCTGTTAAAAAATATCTTTTCATTCTTTATTGCAAAAATTACTGTCCGCTATTCAGAATGCCCATTATTCAGAGGTTGAACTTACAAAAATCTAGGTTTTAGGAGTGGATATTGGAAAATCATCTGTTCAATACGTCTGGTATTCAGGAGTGTCCATTGAGAAAGTTTTACTGTATATATATTGTTCACTCTGTTGTATCTATATCTATATACATCCTTAGACAAAAGTATCAAGAAGCCCATAAAAAAAATCTTCTCATGTTACATTCTATGGATACCATCCCCCCCCCCCCCCCCCCCCAACTTTCAGCTTGTTGTATCACAGTGCCTTTTTTTTTTAATGCTTGAGAATGTTTCAGTCAACTAATTTTTACATTGTTTAAAGTTTTGTCTGCAGTCAACTTTCATAGCCATTATTAATCTCATTATGTTCATTGTCAGTTATTTCTTTCTGATAAGAAACCTCCAGATTTTTCAGATAAACTTATGTATTGTTTTAGCATTTTTTATTTCCTGTACATGCACACATACAGTATAAGGAAAGTAATTGCATTGCAACCATCATAAAAATCTGATTATAGAAATATTGATATATTGTTACATTTTGAGGTTTCTTGAATCAGTTTTTATTATTTTTACGACCATTCCATATGTATATCTACATGTATGCATGTGTATTAGAATTTCGTCATCATTTAGGTGTTCTAAACTCATTGTTGGTGTTTTTCCAATGATGATGGCATCACTTTCATTTATTTTAAACAGATACACAAAACTGGAGAGACAGTAGAGAAAATGTCCTAAGTACATATATTCAAATCGTAATACCTTCAAATTTATATGGCTGTAAAAAGAAATGTTTAGTTTCCGGTTGACATCATCCATAAAATTGAAAACATGTCAAATCTAATATTAAACGTGTATAGGTATATGGTGAAGAATTTTAAAATCCACGATTGCTATTTATAAAGATTTAATTAAAAAGATCAATTTGATCTAAGAAAATTACTCTAAAACAAAATCTCAATCTTGAATATATACTTGATACTTGAATATATATTTTTTAGATAATTTTGACTTTTTTTCACTTAAAAAAATAAAATGTTTCTGTGTAACAACTATAATATTTACATGTTTTTCAAAGTAATGTCATAAAAAATTGGTATAAAGATAAAATTTCTGAAAATTATCTCTGAAGCTGTGTGGTTTACAAGTTAGTTGTTAGTTTTTCAAGTGGCCACTTTGTTTAAACTAGCAGCCACTTTTTTATTTAAAAATGCTAAATAGTTAACATTTCTATAAGTATTAATTTAAGACAGAATGGTCCAAGTAAATATGCTAATAAAATGTATTGGAACCTAAAAAAATAGAATCTTTAATGAAATGTAAGTAAATTTTATTCTCTCTGTCCTTGTACAAAAGTGGCCAGAAGGTGGCCACTGATAGGCAATTTTTCACTGGCCACTTATTCTCGTATACTGGCCCTGTGGCCGGTGGCTAGTGCTAATTTTGCCCTTTACCTTTTAACATTCTTTAAACTATATAAATAAAAGGTTTTTCCTTAAATAATACTTTGAATTATGTTAACATTAGGGATGTACCGAATATTCGGTATTCGGCCATGTTACCGAATATTCGGTTAGGCCAAATATCAAATTATTCGTTTGAGCCGAATATTAGGCTTGGCCAAATATTCAGTTTGACTGAATATCAAAGTATTCGGCTGAATCCAATACTTAATAAAGCCTTTTAAAACACATTTTTCAAGACTTTTCACAATTTCTACTTTTAATTGTCAATTTATAAATATATTTAAAATAATTAGAAAGAAAATCATATTTAAATAAATCAAATGTTTTTACATTATTTATTTTCTGTTTGTAAAGTATAACTTAAGAAAATTAACCATGAGAAGGATTAAAATTATGATTTATTAGGATTCTCCTTAGGAATAAATGATGCGAGTGCAGATGCAAGTTCCTAAATTATATTTAGTAAATAATCTGTTTCTTGCTTTTCCTGAAAGCCCTTAAACAAGAGAAAACTTTTGAGATTAGTAATAGCTATCAAGGCAGACAATTTTTTGTTTATGAAATCATAATCATCTTATTGAATCATAAATGCAATTTTAATATATATTGAATCATAAATGCAAATTTTAAAATCCACGATTGCTATTTATAAAGATTTGATTAAAAAGATTAATTTGATAGAGTAATATTTTAATTTTGTATTTCATCTCACTCTATGTCAAACTTGTGTTTTCGTTTGTTGCATTAACAATAAATAAGATACCATAACTATATTTTCAACTCACATGCTTTGATTTCTGTAAAATATGATATGATGGGAAGGATGGAAAATGCCATTATTCATAAGAAAAGAACTATGAGCTAGACTTTTCCTTTATTCAGAATTAAGTTGAAAGTATTTATACTTTATATTGAAAAAAAATCTGCCTTGAGTTATTTAAAAAGAACAAATATGAGACTGTACAGTTTTTCTTCAACTATTTTTTCATTATTTCTCTTTGATTTCAAAATGTTTGTTTTAATTCGTAGAAAAAATGAAATTTAAAATTTTACTAATTGAAAAAGTCTCATAATTATGCTTCTTAAATTAAAAAAAAAGATTTTTTTCAGTACTGAATGTTCTTATAAAAAGCTCTTGTTTATCAAAATATAAGTTTCTCTTATTAAATATTATGCAAAATTGTTTTAAAAAGTAACATTTTAATACCTTTAAACTTTGAAATATAAAAATTTTTTGGAGAGCCGAATATTCGGTATTCGGCCAAATAGTTACTATTTGGCTGGCCGAATATTCGGTATTTGGCCAAAATCACTATTCAGTGCATCCCTAGTTAACATTTTAATAGAGTTGTTCAGTTATTGAAAGTTTTTTCCTTATATATTTATTTTATTTACAAAGGCAGTAAAACTCTATGTCTATATTTCTTTTACAAAAATCCAATTAAATTTTCTCTAGTTGCACTTTGTTTTTATTAAAATTTTTTACTCTAGATTGTTATTCAATTTGACTAGCATATTTGATCCAGATCTTTTACATATTTTTAAATGAAATATATTTTATGCAGGTGAGGTTTTTGTTCTTGATGATGGTGGTGAAGTGGACTTAGATTTGGGAAATTATGAGCGCTTTATGGATATCAAGCTTCATCGAGATAACAATATAACTACTGGTAAAATATATCAAGATGTTATAAATAAGGAACGACAGGGAAAATTTCTTGGAAAAACTGTTCAGGTATTTTAATAATTCATGATTACACTTTTATTTTTTTTTTAGATAATAGTTAAATAAAATAGTTGAAAAATCCATAAAAAATTTATTTATAAAATCTCATTTCATTTCCGTTCAAAGAAACAGATTTTTGAGAAATCTTTCATTACGAGAGCAGATGTTTTGCAACCCAGACAGCTGTGCATGAGCTAGTTATGGCATTTATAGATGGCCTATAAATATTTTCAAATATTAAGTATATAAATTTAATTTTTATACATCCAGATAAAGAATTTTTCGTTGATTACAAATATGTAAATTTCTTCACATTTGTTCAATTACAATCTTAAATATTAATTATTAATTTGTTACTCAGATGACCTACTCTATTTAAAAGCAAGTTTTTCGAAACCACAAATGATTTTTATATTTATTAAGATTCTTTAGTATGCTGTCAAATTTTTAAAAATACACCATTTAGAGATTTTAATGCTATGCATCTAGCAATGTCTTTAAATGATGTTTAATAATATCTAAATTTTATAAAAAATAGATCTGCAAGTTTGAAAAAAGAAAAAAAAAATCCATTTTTAAAAAAGAAAAAGAAATGCTGAAATGCATACTTGTTAAAATTAAAAAAACTATTCAAATGATTGAATTTTCAGATAGATTTTAACACATAATAAACATTTGAAAAAGTAGATAGTATCAAATTTTGGGCTGCAATATTTTTCATAGGGGAAAGGGTGATCAAAAATTTAACTCATACTGTTTAAATCTACTGTTTTAGATGCAAATTTTTGACAAAGCTCTTAGGTAAATATTACTTATTTAATATAAAATTTTCAGATAGTTTATAATACATAACATAGATTTTAAATAGTAGGGGACATCAAATTATAGGATAAAGGAGGAACAATAATTTTTTTAAGGAGAGCATGATTAAATATTTATCCTTTTTTTTCTTCTTGTAAAGATAAAAAGAAATAAAAATTGATGTACCAAGATATTAATGCAATGTATTTTTAGATGCATGTGGTTTTTAAATCATACAATTTGGAGAGTATTAGCTTGAAACAGGGTTGGCATTTTTGCAAAATATTTGCAAAAAGGTATTTTTTCCAGGACAGTGGCAAAAACTGGAAAAAACCGGCAAAAATGGAAAAAACCTATTTGTCTTTAATGTGTAATAAAATCTGCATGCTAATAAGAATGTTATTAGGAAACTAGATTATTTTCTGTCACTTTTTCTCTCCAAGAAAGGAACAAAATGTTAAATTATTTAAATTTACTTTCAGTAAGTAGCCTGTTGTCTCTCTATCTTTTTGTATTATATTCCCCCTTCCCCCACCATAGCAGATGCTTGTCATGTATGGCTAAATCTTTTGAAAAATGAAGAGTTAAAACCACATTTTTCAAAACTAAAAAAGATATTTGAACAAGCGATTTTGCCATGTCATCTTGTAGCGTATTTGTTACATCGAAAGTACAGAGATGAACTTCTAAATTATGAACAAAAAGAAAGCTGTAAAGCATGGTTACCTAATATCAATCCTGATTTTATATGTTATATTATTAATTTTAAGCTCAAAGAAAAACCCTTTCCTAGCTCATATTTTGCAGAAGTGATTAATAGTGTCAGTGCATGTAATTGGTGGAGAAGTATTGAATAAGCTTGTGCAATTTCAAAAAACTTCTGTTCATTAGTAGCACATGCTGGCAAGATCTGCACAAATTTAACATAGGTGTTGGGTGCACCTATACCCCGGGTTCATTCAATCATAAAAACCCAAATAATGATATCTTGTAGGGGCATCTACTTTAGTAGAATCTCATGATCGTACGGCCTAGTCAGGTAATTGACAACTCCGGAGAATACCGTTATCAGGTTGTCATTGATAGAGAAAATAATAAAGTCATTGCGTTGTGAATGTTTAGTAGATTACCTAACCTATGGCCCTATTGAATAGCTAAGAGACAAAATAAGACTTAAAATACATTAAAATTAAAATTCCCCATATTTAGCTACTGAACCCTACAAAATATCTTTACTCACTATTAACTTTAGACAAAAGAAAAAGAATTAGAATTTTAATTAAATATGCAAGTATCGGTTGACTACTAAAAAAAAATAAATATAAAATAGACAATAAAAAAAAAGTTTTCATAAATGACAACTAAGTGTTCTAACAAACATAACTGCTTTATTAAATATAAGCACAATATAATATCATTACAAAAAAAATCAACTAGAGAAACGTACTCTTTAAGTACAATGTTACACTTACAGCCAAAATAATTTAAAATCTAAATTTACGTTTGACAATTCGCTCACTCAGACAAAGTCTCCTGGGCTAGATATTACTCACATTGCATTATAATTCATTGGTATATATATATAAACTTAAGAACATTATAGACCAAAATAACAGTACCTGTTATTCCACTGAGCTTAGGAAGCCCCACCGGTACCTGGCCGGTGTATGCTGATGCAGGGGCGCTTTTTTAGAAGTATCCCATGGGTTTCATTACACAAAAAAAAAGGCAGGTTTTAATGGTGGGCACTAGTAATTTTTTTCTTAAAAGCAGCACACTAAAAACTGAGCATCCTCAGCCATTCTCTTCTCTTCCTCTATATCGTCTCCCTTCTTTTTTTAGAGAACGAGGAAAACTCACTATGTGTCCAATCGACTCCTCCTGCCCACGCCCCTCGTGCATCAAGGGTCAGAGGGCCCCCCGTATCTCCGGGGCCCTACACCCCTCGTATTTCCCACGGGACCAGCTGGGCCTCACACGTAGCCCTGACATCAGCTATAAAACATAGGGTCATAAAAGACCTACTTCTTTTTTGTATCCCCTATCAGGGTATGATTTTTATGACTTTGCAGTCCAATAGGTCATATATCTATACCTCGTATTCTGCAATTAAACCTTCCTGAATACAAAAACAGATACATAATACAGCCCTTGTAAAAAAGCAAACTACTAACAATCATACTATACATTTAAAAGATCCATTAAAAATGTTCAAATAATAAAAATAATAATAAACACATATGTAATAAAACAGCAGTGAATCTATATACAATTATACAATTATTCTTTTGCGTTTAAAGATCCTAAAATGTTGGGATCTCACCAACAGCACACCTTCAAATATGCCAGCAAATAGTGCTGCTATTGAAGAATTGTTTTCAAATTTTCTACTTGTGCAAACTAAGATTCAAAATAAGCTATCAATAGATGCTCTTTCAAAACTTGTTTACTTCTATGCCATGCTAAAACAGCAAAATTTAGGTTGTGAGGAAGATATTGCTGAAAAATTCGAAATTTAATAGTTTTCTGCTTTAAATATAATTTTATATTAAATTAAATTTAGGTTACTATAACTGTTTCTTCGAATTTCTAACATTTATAAACTATAAACATAAGTGCTTTACTCAGTCTCAACAGTTCTATTATGTAAATTATTAATAATTGTATAAACATGAATAAAGAAGTTTCTATTCATTTATATAAAATTGGAATTTATTTCATTTATAATCTTGTTATAAAAGTTAGTATTCTTTCATAAAGTGCATAATTAATTCTTATTTAACTTAAAAGTTAAAATAAATTTAGAATAATATTGATTCTTCAATTAAGTATGCAGTTTATTTTTTCTTTCGTGAAATATTTTTTCTCTTTCTGGGGAAAAAAATTAAATGGACAGTCTACTTTTGCTGGGACAGTTTTTAGCAGTTTTTTTCCGCGGTTTTTTCGACCTTCGGCAAAAACTCGCCAACCCTTGCTTGAAACCTAAACATACCTAGTTCAATTCTGGGAATCAACAAATGAGTTATTCTGTGTAGTATAATATCAATAACTCTTGATATGGTGCAAGAGACCAGGGTTCAATTTCTTACCTGAGAAGTTAACCTAATCAAGTACATAAAAAACAACAACAACAACAAAAAAAATCAAATTTATTGGTGTTTTAGTAGTTTGAACTAATCTTGATTCTACATAAAAACTCTGCTTTAAGTACTTACAGATTCCGTTTTGGAAATAGATTCTTAAAGATAGCAATAAAATGTTAATACAATACTTCATTTTTATTAATATAATGGTCTCACATATGTCCACCAAGTGATGCCCCAATTTTTTTCATTTGCACTATACTAAATTTCAGTAAAAAATAATCAAGATAATAAAATAAATCTAATACATAGTTTTATTCAACATACTATGCCTGACTGGTAATCCCTATTTTGTTTAAGATAATTTAATACACATTTTTATGAATTTAAACTCTGTCTTGGTTACTATCTTGACACTTTCTTTATTTAAAAATTACATAAATATACTACAAACATCATATTTGAAAAAAAAAAAAAAAATCATGCTAAGTTTTGATCTGTATTGAATACACAGTAAAAAGAAAGTGCCTGATATAATATTTAATGTATTATGTATTAAATTTATAATTAATCTTTCTTATAGGTTGTACCTCATATAACAGATGCTATTCAAGAATGGGTTGAGAGAGTTGCCCTTAAACCTGTCTCAAGTGATGGCATCCAGCCAGAAATTTGTATAATTGAGGTAAATTAGAAACTCTTGTTAATTTGATTTGTAACTATCTAACTAAAAGTTTCATGATTTTAACTGCATGTAACCACATATGTGACAAATTATAACATTTTGTGATAAAGTTTCTTTTGCAATTTATGAGGATATTCAAGTTATACATTGGAATCCTGGTATTTTGCTATATTTCAAAATATTCATTTGTAGATCAGTCATCTTCAATGTTTATATTAATCTTACATTTTTTTTTTTTTTTTTTTTTTTTTTAAATATTAAGTTTTACTCTTTGTTTACTTTCAAAACAATAATTACTAGCAGAGTTCATTCTAAGATCAAGGGTAGGAACAGTGTTCTTTGCAATAAAAGAGCACATTAATGTAACGATAAATAATCAATTAATAAAACTCTTTCCCCCTCCCCAACCCTCTACAAAGGTTTTTGATTATCTGCCTTTACCCCTTCCTGACACTTTGCAGTAACAATATAAAATAATCATCTTGAACACCCTTTCTAGAATTTTGTATTTTCCCTTCCCCCAGCTCTATCTTCCTTTACTTTTCCTCCTGCATGCCAAGTTTTCTTTTCTTTTCTTTTTTTTTTTTTTTTCCCCTACTGTATTTGTTAACTAGAAGTAAAAGTCACTTACTCTCTGAATAACATGAATTATTACAGATTTGTCTAGTGTTTGACCAAAAGTGACTGCTCACTTGCGATATTAAATGTTTTGTAAAATATATAGAAAAATACATGAACAATTATCCTGAAATTCAAAGTGTGTAATCGGAATAGTATGAGTCGTATATTTCCATGAGGATTTTTTTTGGAAACCCCCAAAGGAGGTTATCAACAAATTGTAAAAGAATAAGAATTAATATCTTTTGGATAACCTGTGAAAACAAGTAAAGCAAAACCATTCCAACTATAGATTATTATTAAGTAGCTTATTGTTGTAAACTGTTTTTTTTTTTTTTTTTTTTTTTTTTTTTTTTTTTTTTTGTAATGAGAATAACATGTATACTCACAGAGAAATTAAAATTTTCATAAAAAAAAAAAGTCCCAAATTTTGCCAAGTTTTTTGTTAATAATTTGCAGAATTCTTAATATTAAAAAAAAAAAAATGTTCGTTTCAGAAAATATGACAAACAACATTGTACACAATACTCTGTAATCAGAAATAAAAATAATAAAAATTGTATGATAAATGAACAGGTTTATAAATAATGTTTCACAGTGCATGTGTAAATGCAGTCAAAATATAATGTGCATAATGTGTTAGCTAAATATATAAAGCAATTTTTGTGAAAGTCTCTAAAACATAGCTTAAAAATTCTGAATATTATTGTTGATAGAATAAGCATAAAATCTGTTGTTCCCAAAATGAAGCAAAAAGATGAGATGCTATATCCATTGATTCATGCCAACAACACAGTATTGCACATACTCAGGGTTGCAAAAAGCCCAATCAAGGTGGGTTTTTTGGACTTTTTTGGGTTTTTTTTCTTTAATTTAAGAAGTAAGGGCAAGGTAGGTTCCTTATTTGTATTAAATTAAAATATGTACTAAATTAAAGTATGCATTAAATTAAAAGAAATTTCTTATATTTTTAATAACTAACTTAGTATACTAATAATTTTTATTGAAATAACACAAATAAATCAGTGTAAAAAGCTGTAAAAAAAGTTTTTACTTCTGACATAATATAATATTACATAATAACCAGCCACCTATCACATATCTTTCTAAAAATTACTTTTAATAAATTATTTTTTGTCCATATTCCCCACAGAGAACACATTTTTTAAACAAATCTTATTTTTTATCAATCAAAGGGTATTTGATAGTATTTTCAAGATAGCTATGATTCACTGTATAGAACAGTTCATTCTTTGAACAATATACAGAGCTGTTACTAAAAATATTTAAAAATGAAATAGATGAGACCAAGGTAGCTTAAAAATGCAACTTCCAAACAGGAAAGCATAAAAATCTGATTACAGAAGATGGCTACCATTATACAGATAATATTCCATCTTCCATAGCCAGGTAATATATTTTAAACAGTACACATTATTATGTTTTTAGTAGGGGTTGACGAGGGTTGCTTGCAGGGGACTGAGCCCCCTAGTCTTGATACAAAAGATCTACAAAAGATACAGAAGATATAAAAGCCATTTTTCATCTATGCGAAAATGTTATAATTAGGTGTGTATATTGATTTTGGCTTTGTTTTTTTCTTAATATTTACAAGATTTAAAAAAAAAATGAAGCACATTATTTAATTTTGACAGTTTTGGCTTTGTCATATTTCACAGTACAGCCATTATTTGTTTTGATAAGATAGTGTAACTCTTTAAACACAAAAGGTTAAACTGTTGTAAAAGTTGCTGAATATTGAATAATAATTTCATAGATTGTAAAAAATCCAATAAAACCTGAGCTTTAATGTGAGTTTTATTGGGGATTTTAGAGTGGATTTTACCTCCAAAATATCACCTGTTTTTTTTTTTTTTTTTTTTTTTTTTTTTTTTTTTTAGCTCGGTGGATTTTTTGCAATCCTGTGACATACTAATATATTTGGATACAGCCACCTTTTTGCTTCCTTTTGGGAATTGTAATCAGGGATTTAAGTGTTCATTTACTAAGGTTGAGAAAAGAAAAGGCATTTAAAATAATAATGCGTTAAAAAAAAAAAAAAAAAAAAAAAAAAAAAAAAAAAAAGATATGCAAAATATATAGTAAAGTTTTATTTCATCTTAAATATTCTATTTTAGATTTTACTCAAACAAGTTTGGCATAATTGCTGGCATTAATATTATAACATAGATAATGATTTGACATTGTAAACTTTCATGTAATGTTTGACCCATTAGTTAAAACATGTAACTTTTTTGTGACTGTCTAAATGTATGGGGTTTTTTTATTTACAAAGAAATAATTTAAAGCCATGTGTTAAATTTTATCTGTGGATTTACGGACTGAACACTGCAAATCTTTCCAACAAACATGAAAAGTATTATTGAAAATTAAATCCATGATTGCAATTCTCAAAAGGCAAATCCACAAACAAAAATGACCGTGAAAGTATTGCTCCAAAATGGCAAAGAAACATTTAAAAATTTAATTTGTTGGAATTAAGGATTAAATATAAATCAATTTAAATTTCAAATCATCTAAAAAAACAATGTTAAGCTGAAAAGTAAAAAAAATATCATTCACCCAAACCTTGACAAAAGCAAGGAAATCCGACATTGCAGATAAAAATTAATTTTTATTACTGCTTATATTTATGAAATATGTAGAGATTTGTCCAGATGTACATCTTAATTATCACAAAACATTCTCAATTTATTTCATTTCACAGTAAATAGCTGAAAAGGATATATTAATCTTGAACAGTTAAATGGCTAGAAAACTTATTGTTCTTTAACAGTCAATTGGATTTGATTTAACTTGGGGAGAATTATTGTAGATTTAGAAGGCAAATTATTCTTGAACAGTCAATAAAATTTAATTTGGAGAGAGTTCTTGAAGAGACTTAGAAAACAATTATTTTCCAGAATATCATTTGTGAAGATGAATCGAAATAAGATAAGACCTTGCCGTTATTACGAAGATTGACAGATGCACAGCAACCTCAGACTTCGTAAAAGAAAGGGAATCCAGCCAATGAACTTGATTGTTGCTGAGACTTAAAAATGATGAGCTAATCTTCAGAGATGTTTGCATAAACTAAATGTATGCAATCCATTAATTATAGTAGGATTTTAAAGATGAAAATAACATTATGATATGATTCTACACCAAAAATTTTCTTGATACTTCAAACCAAGAGCTGAAAACAGCACCAGCAAAGACAAAACCCCGGAGACAGGGGCCGAAGCCCCTGCCTTCCGAAAACATGTCCTGCACTTATGGCTGCAATGGTCAATCTCTCACATAAATCAGAGAATTTCAAACTTCGAGCCCAGACGCTATCTCCAATCCACCAATCAGCGATGAGGATTTTTCGATGATCTTCAATTATGATTGTGGAAGGATTTGTGAAATCTTTCCTGACAGAGAAGTTTTAACCTTTAACCAACCAATGTAGGAATGTTCCAAAAGAATCTCGAATTGACCATGTTTTCACAATGGAAGTTACAGTGACGTCACAATGTTGTTTTGAGGCAGGAGGACACTAAGAAAAAAATGGCTAACTACGAAACAAGAAAACGGCTGCACACGCTATTTGAACTGACTAGGCAAGAGAAAAATTTATAAGCGAATAACTTTAACACTTACAGTTCAAAATGAATGAAAATTACGGTAAAGTGATTTAAATTTAAGATGGAACCGCATTACAATAATTTTAGGAGAAAATAATTAATATTAAAATAATATTGATTTTGAAAAATATTATTTTTGGGAAGTTTGTTACATAAAGGAAATTATTGGAAGGGATTATTATCAGAATATATTTTTAATTTAACATTTTTAAAACAATGTTTACATTAATTAAATGATAACTAAACATTAGCTTTAATAAATTTATTGTATCTATTAATATTGATTACAAATTTATTAATAAAATATTACTATAATTTAAGATATTATTTAAAGAATATTTTGGACCTTTGAATAACTTAATATTTACGATTTTAAAGTGATAATTAAATAGCATTTTGTTATTAAAAAAATGATTATTAATTAAATTTTCTATAAATAATATTTTAGTTAAAAATTGAAGTCAAATTTTGATTAAAGAAATTTATATGGGATTTTTTTTTTTTTTTATTAATGAAATGTTAATATAATTAAATTTTAATGAAAATTAGAGGTTAGTTAAGACAATGCTTAACACTATGCAGCCTCCAGTTGATGGGAGCTTCCTCATTGATATTTTTTAAGTGGGGGATTTCACTCTTTTTTGGTGGGAATTATCAATCTTGAGGGTTTACAGTTAGGTTTTATTTATTTATTTTATTATTATTATTATTTTTGCTCCGAATCTGGATTATAAATAATTTAATTTTTTTTTTTTTAAATTAAATTTTAGCAGATAGGGTATCATGATTAATTATAATGTTATTTTTCTTAAGCTAGTGAAATCCCCACCTCTCAATTCTTATTGCAAATGTTTCAGACATTTTTTCAAAAAATCACAGTTATTTTTTCTGAGGCCTGATGTTGATTTTCTTTTTTGGTGTTTCAATTTCATGATATTAAATTGTTTTTGTGAAATTCATTTTATTGATTTGTTTGTTTGTCAAATATTAAATCTTGTTATTTGAATCCAAAGTACTTATTATTGCTATTTTTTAAACACTGATTTTAAATAAATTTATTTATTTTTAGAGTATTTTATAGTTTTTTTGATAAATATTGATATTTTCTAGTTAGGTGGTACCATTGGAGACATTGAAGGCATGCCATTTGTTGAGGCATTTCGCCAGTTCCAGTTTAGAGTAAAGCGGGAGAACTTCTGCTGTGTGCATGTTAGTTTAGTTCCACAGGTAGGTTTCATTTATTTATTTTATTATTATTATTATTTTTGCTCTGAATCTGGATTATAAATAATTTAAATTTGTCTTTTTTTTAAAAAAATTAAATACTTGCTTTTTATATCAAAAATGCTCTTTAAGTAACTGTTATACGCTTTTCTGCATTTCAACTAAAAATAGCAGATTCAGAATTTTAACCCCTTATGATTATAGATGTAAATTAACGGTCGCCACTCGCCATGTGGCGATTAAAGTTGTAAAGGTGGCGATTTAAAATCAGCCGTCAATTGCCACCATAGTTGCCACTTGGCAATTAAAAAAACTTTTTAATTTGGAATGTGAAATACAGCTTTTTTCATGGATATATGCATCTCATCTAATTAGTGAATTGGTTAATTCTTTTTTCTATCAGATTTAAGCAGATTTAGCATCTTTGTTGTATTTTCTATATGTTGGCTTTTTATCATGAAGCCTGCATGTACAGTAGCGTAGCTATGTTTTTTGGTGCCCGGGGCCAGCAAAAAATTTTGCGCCCCCACCCCAATATAGATATATAACAATTTCTCTCAATTTGGCGCCCCTAGGCCTCGGCGCCCGGGGTGGACGCCCCCCTTGCCCCCCCTTAGCTACGCCACTGTGCATGTAATATTTGTGCAAAAATATAGCTTTTAATTGTAAAAACATGAACAAAAGTCGTCATGCATATTCATGTTCTCAACTATTTTTTAAGAAACATATTAATCCTTGCTCAAATACTTCCATAAAAGTTGTGTTGAAATTCAAATTTTTAAAAAAATTTCAGATGTTGCATTTACATATTAGAAATAATCTACTAACTTATTCAAAATTCTAGACTAAATATCTTATAAACAATTATAATATAGTAGAACTCCGGATATCTGAAAATCAGCTTGACTGAAAAACCTTAAAATTGTTTAAAGTTCTTTTTAAATGTGAAAAATTTTATTTTTAATACTATTTTTACTGATGTCAAATGACACTTTTCAACATATTTTGATTTATGATTACTATTTTGTTTGTAAGTTTTAGATCAAAACAATTCTGAATAATTTTTAATACATTGAAATTTGTATTAATAGTTATTAACTTTAAAATTTGGAACCAAAATGAGTAAAAATCAGAACTTTGAAAGATGTTATTGCACACTGGTAGAAATAGTGTAAAAAAGGCATGTTTTTATAAAATAAATAAATAGATTCTTATTTATTACTTAGATAAATAGAGTTTTACTTATTTGATCCATTGTGTAATTTTGAGCACTTTATTATATAGACACATACAATATTTCATTATTTTAAAAATTATGATGTGATTTTATTTTGTTTTTCAACTTTGCAAGTTCAGTGCTGCTTTATTACACCACCTTTTAAATAACAACTCATCTGGTGCTTTGTATCTTCTTGTACTTAAATCAAAGTGCCGCATCTAAGATCGTAGTAGCTTCACTGTGCGTAATCCTGTTCCACATCTACTATAATCTATAATACGTTACCACAACATTTTTATTACAACAATGTTTTAAATTACTATCACAGCTTTTGACCAAAGAAGTTTTCACCATAAGCTTCCTGATTATCTGAAAAACCCTATGGTAACCCCAATAACTTTGAAAGATGTTATTGCACACTGGTAGAAATAGTGTAAAAAAGGCATGTTTTTATAAAATAAATAAATAGACTCTTATTTATTACTTAGATAAATAGAGTTTTACTTATTTGATCCATTGTGTAATTTTGAGCACTTTATTATATAGACACATACAATATTTCATTATTTTAAAAATTATGATGTGATTTTATTTTGTTTTTCAACTTTGCAAGTTCAGTGCTGCTTTATTACACCACCTTTTAAATAACAACTCATCTGGTGCTTTGTATCTTCTTGTACTTAAATCAAAGTGCCGCATCTAAGATCGTAGTAGCTTCACTGTGCGTAATCCTGTTCCACATCTACTATAATCTATAATACGTTACCACAACATTTTTATTACAACAATGTTTTAAATTACTATCACAGCTTTTGACCAAAGAAGTTTTCACCATAAGCTTCCTGATTATCTGAAAAACCCTATGGAATCCTACTTAACTGAAAATGCCTTGGTTCTATGCTTTTCAGATAACCAGGGTTTTACTGTATGTAATTTTTGTAAATTTTCTTTAGAAGTTAAATTTTAATTTAAATTTTGCATAATTTTTCGATTATTTTCCTCTGCAATTCAAAATGAAAGATAAGATTCAAAGTCAAGTTTGGCCCATGTGACATAGATTGTATGTTTCAAAATTAGCATTTCCACTTCTTCTTCTAGTTCTATACCACTGCATGAACGTTGGTATATCAATAGAGTATTATTCGTAGTTAAATATGTAAAAGTAATAAAGTGTGATGAATTGGAAGTTTTGAACATAAGCCTCAAAGTTTACACAATTATAATCTGATAAATTTTAATCTTTTTAAAAACTATAATCTTTTATAATTCTTTTTTTAATTAACTTTTTACTATAATTCTTTTTTAGTTTTCTTAAAAATTGTAATCTTTTGGTACCCAGCAGCATGGTCAGTAGCTCGCTGCATTTCTGAATTAAGTTCAAACCCTGGTCAAAATTTTATATTTTTCAGTAAAAATGTTCAGCAACTATTTTCGAACCACAAATGAAAAATAAATGTATATAATCATTAAAATTTACAAAAAGTATAAATAAAATATGTTTTTGGCATATATAAGTACACTTTTCAATTTTGCATGTTTAAATATTTAATTTTATAATATTAAATGTTATAAATTTAAATAAAATATTAATTTATAAAATTAATTATAAATTAATATTTTAAAATTAATATTAAATGTTAAAGAAAAAATGTTAAAGAAAGTTATTTTAAAATTAATATTAAATGTTATAAATTTAAATAATATATTAATTTATAAAATTAAAATATTTTATTATTAAAATGTATATATTAAAATTTATAATACAGGGTTATTACAAAAGAATCATCAGGTTTCCGAATAGTTTATTTCAGAACATAATTGGGTTACAATAATGAGTTATACATGAAAATAAAGCTGAAATATAGTCGTGATTGCAGTCTTTCAAATTCAATTCGTCGTAAGTTCAATTTCTTGGGATTATGGATGAAACTCTCTCCATCTCGGTTCACTGTTTCTTCAGTAACGCTTGGTCTGCCAGAACTTTTGCCTTTACATAAACAACTGTTTTCTTTGAACTGTCGATACCAGCGCAGAATGCTTTGTTGGGTTGTATTGGCATGCCTTTCATAATGCTTTTTTGAATGGTTATAAGTGACTAACACTTTGAATATACTAGTACACAAAACACTTTCTGCTGTCCAGTCGCCATTTAGAATATGACGTTCGCGCAGCAACCAGACACACAAGACACATGCTCAGCCCAAAATTGCAATTAACGCCCTCTCGTTTGAGTTGTAATACAAACATATATGTTTCCTAGTTTGTACGCAGTAACGTATCAAAACCCGATGATTCATTTGTAATAACCCTATATTATAAATAACATAGTTCTAATATTATAAATAGATATAAAATTAAATATTTGATCTTAAATTTCGTGATTTGTGGTCCATCTCTTTGATCGTTCATATGGCATTGCCACGATCATTTCTCTTTCTGATTTCTTACAAGGGATTTTGAATCATTAGCACTTAATTCTCTTAATCACATGTTTGTTTCTATCTCATTATTGTAGAAATCTGAATTCTCATACTTGTCAAATTTATACTTTTATTCCCTTTTTTTTTTTTTTTTTTTTTTTTTTTTTTTTTTTAAAAACCTGGAATATAATGAAAACTTAAATTTTGGTAAATTATCTTATTAAAAATGCACATTGTATGTCAAGTTATTCAATACTCTAACATTAAGATTAATTTTATTTTTACATTGAAAGTTATGCATATTCTTAATAATGTTTTATTGAAATATATTTCTTAACTTAATTCAAGACTTCACATAAAGTTTGAAAATTATTCTTTTCTATATTTTAGCCTAAATCTACTGGTGAACATAAAACTAAGCCTACTCAATCTAGTGTAAGGAAATTAAGAGGTTTAGGTCTTTCGCCTGATATAGTGAGTATACTTTATTTGACATTTTGATTTATTGGTATTTTTTGTATTGTATATTTATTCTTTTCACATGTATATATATATTTAGATAATTTGTCGAAGTGAGTTACCTATCAATGAAAGTGTTAAAGAAAAGATCTCTAATTTTTGCCATGTTCCTCCAGAACAAGTATGTATTCTACTTGTTTTAATATTTTTTCATTCTTTACAAATTGATTTTCATAATTTAGTCTTTATTAGAATTCAACTCCTTTTTCTCTTATCCCCCCACTTTTTTTTTTTTCTTTTTATGATTAATTATCCCTGCAAAATTTACTTTTATTTATTTAGAAAGTAGTAGTTCAATATCTTAAATAATGTTTTCTGTAACCCCCCACACTCCACCAAACATTTGTGTCATTCTTAGAATTGGAAATATTTATGCATTTATAGTCTTAAAAAATTGGCATTAAAAACAAACTTATTTATCTTTATAAGCTGTTATTTGTAGCAATTTTATCATATTTAATGTGAAGTTAAAAACAGACTATTTACAAATCCTGAAGTAAATAATTGTAACTTTAATCATAGGAATACTATACTTTTGACTTTTGATCATGGATTAAAAAATTGTTAGTTTCTGGTTTTGCTTTATTTAAAAAACATTTTTTTTCTTTAAAAACACAGGACATCTCTTTTCCAAATACAACTTATAGAAAGATACCATATAAAAAATTAAATTTGATATTTTAATGTATATCAAGATCTTCCTTCCAAATTACCCTAACAGGAAATTTTTCTTAAAAAGGAGTTTTTTATTGCAAATGACACTAATGTGAACTTAGAAACATTTTATTAGTGCTGAAAGAGTATGTGTTAAAAAATTTGTAGCAAAAATTTATCATGCTTTTGTTTATATAATTTATTGAAAGTAACAGTCTTGTCTCTCTTACTATAAAATATACAAATAGATGACATTGCAATTTCATTCTTTTTCTCGTATTTTATCCTGACAACCATGATTCTTATAATAATAGACTTTGTAAAAATCCCCATAAGATCGGCAGTATATTTGGTGTTTTTTCACTAAATTCCCATAGTTTGAATTTTATTTATTTTGATAAAAAATAAAATGATGGAAAAGTTTTTTTTTTTAGTATTTATTACTTTGAACTGTTTCATTTGCAATAATTATAGTAATTTATCCCATTATAGCATTATTTAATTATAAATATGGCTCAACTTTAATAGGAATGTTTTCTTAGAGTATACAGTATGCTAGGATGTAGGGATGATTTTTTTGGGATTATTTTTTTTTTCTAAAAAAAAAAAATCAGATCATTATTTTAAGAGAAATTAATTAATACTCATTTCAAAAAAAATATATATATAATTTTAATCTTCCATAATTTCATTAATATGTCCTATAAATCCAATATTTTCATTTGATACATCGCAGCTTCCCTATTTGAATAATAGCAATATGTCAAAAAAAAAAAATATTCTTCTAAATTATTTTATTATTATTTATTCATTTTTAAAATTATATTACTCAGTTTTAATTTTAAATAGAGATCATTTTCGTATAATCGCCCGGTCTTTTAATAGTATAATTCGTGATTTATGCGATCTCAAAATTTAAGATAATCTCCGTATTTTTTATATGACGATAGCTAATTTTTCCGTTTTGGAGCATCGCCATTTTTTTTCCCTGAAACTTCCTAGATGCTGGACATGAGTCATCGGGGGTTAGAAGGTTCTACGACATTCTAGAACAAATTTCCCGCCGAAATATCGGCGTCCAGCCCTTGATGACGCATGCTTCTTCCAGATCTTTCCTAGCGGCGTCGAGCGATGCGTGACCCTGATTGGCTGAGCGCACGCGCACTCCCACGAGAGGGAGGAAGTTTCGCTGATTTATTTGAGACTTCGAGAGAGACCAGCGTTAGCAAAGGTTGTACGTGCCCCGGCGCTACCCTCTCTGGGGGTAAGCGTCGGAAAAGTTAAGGTTCGTTCTCCACGGCAGAGGAGAATGTATTTTTTTGTCCTTATGGTTAACATTGTACTATAAATTTTTTGGTCCTGCAGAGTATTCATCGTTTTAATAACTCTCCCAGCCTCCATCCTGATTAAAAATAACTTTAAACCTGTTTCAAGGCATTCTATCTTGAAAGATCGGCTATGTGGGTTAATCTCACGTGCTTTTGTGCAACCCATGTCTCGTATTTTTGTATCTGCGGCCGTCACCCAATAAGTCAGCAGTCCTTCTTATGATCTTTGTGGGATCCAGAGACCGGAAACTCCATCGCCGACTACCTAAGAATGTTTTATCGCCGGTTGCAGCATGAAGTACTCCATCGTCGATTCCAGCTTTAACTAATAACTGCTCCATCGCCGACTACCTAAGAGAGTTCCATCGCCGGTTACAGCGTAAAGTACTCCGTCGCCGATTCCAGATACTATCAACGAATCCAATCTTCATCAACGAATACAGATTACTTCAAAGTGTAATAACCAAAGACTGGGACACTATTGGACCGAAAATTTTCCTAGTATAAGAAAAAATCCACGCAGACTATGCTCAATGAATGTTTTTATTGAATTTCCTGATTTTGTGCACAGGAAGATATGATGGGTGTAGAAAAGAAAATTATTTAATAGTTGGTAATATTATCGTTGGCCAACGTTATCTGCAGTACAATGGTAAATAAATACATTCAATTTTATTCATCTGGTCTGTTTTCATGAGGGGTGAGTGTTTCTTTTATTTTATTTTCTTTAATTTCATCTATCTCAAGTAATAGGTTTAATTCTGAAGAATTTTAATTTAATCTATTTCTTAACACAACGCAATGTCGAACTTTCGTTCACGTGCTGCTATCTGTATTTGAGGAATCTGTTTCCCGGTGATATACTACTTGGGCTGACTCGTCTGTTTTGATGAGTTCAGCTGCCGAGATATCGCTTGGATCGGGTTCCCCAAATACAACGCATAGCATTAATTGGCGCCGTGTCACCGTTTAGGATCTTACCTAGTTCTTTTTTTTACTTTTGAGATAATTGTTAATTTATTTATTTAAGTTTTTTAAGATTAAATTTAGCTTTATTATTCTTGCTTTACTATCGTGAATTTTAACGATTTAGAGTAAATTTTTAATGATAGTTTGGAATTTTTTTTTTTTGAAATAAATAAGGATTTTTATTTTTCTAACAAATTCATGTGAACATCAGGTGTTATATCTTATAACATGTGAATAATATAATATTCTCATATATTTTGATAATAATGTATTTTTTTTTATAAAATGTGTACTCTCTTGTCTTTTATATATATAACAGTATCTATTAGGAAATATTATTTAAAAAATAAATAAATAAATAAATATAAATAAATAAATGGTCAACTTTTCAAATTATTATTTGTGGTTCTGTAGTGCCATAGTAATATTTTCCATATAGGTACGACAATGATTTGATGTATTTTTTTATTTCCTGCAGGCAGGAAATGGTGTGCATAATTTTAATGTACACTCTAATTAATTCATTAATGTTTGTTGTGTATGGTAGTGGTACTACTATTAAAATAATAATAAGTAAAATAAATAGATAAAATAAAACATACATTGAACAATAAGATGTTTATATTAAATTTGAACAATTAAAAAATATGCAATTTTTTTTAATTATTGTGTATGTAATATTGAGTAATATTTTTCAAAAAAAAAAAAAAAAAAAAAAAAATTACTATTGAATTAATTTTCTCCAGTGCTATATTTTTCATACCCCTCAAATATTTTTATTTATTTATTTTCTAGAGCTTTACCCCCCCCCCCCCTTCTAAAGTTTAAAAAAAAAAACATTCTGGGGTGATAGGGGATAAAATTTATATTCAATTTTGCTTTTTATGTGTATTATGATTTCATGCTTTTCTTTTGCTCAATAGTTTGAACTTTTAGGATATATTTGTCATTCATTTTCATTTATTATTGGGGCTGTCTATTCATTTAAACGTTTAGGAGTAGCCTGGAGAATAGTAAGTGCTTTGCACTGACCGGATTTTAGGGATGTGACACAGGGAAAAATAGCTCTTTCCTCCACCCTCCGGATTTCTCGAAATGGTATTATGAGAGGGATGATAAAATTCCTATTTTTATATTTTATTATTTAACTTATGCAATTATCAAACTTTAATAATCTTTATCAATTTAAATATTTATTTACACTGGGAGAATTTTTGTTCAATTTTGCTGAGGAGGCCAAAACTATATTTTAATAATTATTTTGAAATATATAGATAAGAAAGGGTACCCTAAACAAATATATAAAATGAAAGAAAAATAATAAGAAATATTCATAATAAAATGAATATAAATAAAAATTATTTTTGAAAGATGTATAAAATGCATCAATAATGTAAATATAGACCTTGGGATATTTTATCGGTCACTTTTTCTCTACCTAGCTTGATCGTACTTATTATCAATTAGTGCGGCTAGAAGAGATTTTAGATGTTTTGGCAGTTAGTTCTGCGGAAATTATTTTTTTCCATGATGTCACAATTAGAGATTTTGCGGCTGTGGTTTCCTCGTGTCACCATAATTTATGCATTTATTCATTTTGTTGACTGTGGACTATTTTAGTGCCAAAACTATCTTTCTGGTGATTTTAAGGTCTTTTTTTTCTTTTTTGATTGAGATTGGAAAAACCAATCCATTTAATTTAATTGAAGTTTAGCCAAATTCCTCAGTAATTATGTTGGTAATTTTTCTTTATGACCATTTTTACAATATATCTTTGATAAGATTAATTAATATAATCTTAAAAATATTTATTTACTTTTATAATTATCAATAAATGAATTTAAGAGAGTCACAATACAACTTACCTTTTGAAGTTTTTTTCTGTTCAGCACACTTTGATGAAATCTAAATTTCAAAACAAATCCTTTTTTGTTCTTTTTTTTTCAGATTATTTACCTGCCATTGAATTTTACATGATATTCTATATATTAATTTTATATGGTTTAAACTGTTTATTTATGGTAATGAATACAAAGGTTATTTTGTTTTAAGAAAAATATTGATTCAAAAGAATCATTAAATTGGTATAAAAGCATTTGTGTTTATTTTGTGATTGTTATAATACTGAAAATAAGAAAGCAACCAATAAAAATAAATAATAAATAAATTATATAAACTGAAAATTCATATTAAATATTCTTTATTACAGGACAAAATTAATAATTTTTGCTTTTTAATTGTTGATCCCTTTGTTTATATTTATTATTTTAACTTTAAATTTAGATTTTTTTTTCATATTTCTCTAAATTTTCAATATTTTAGTATTTAAATTTTGACTTCTACAATTTTAAAATGGGTAATTAATAGTGTGACGACTGCTTGTTCCTTTATGCTTTACTGATAAACAAATCAGGGACTGCCAAACCCGAGTTTGCTTTCGATATATGTGGCCGGCTACCACATATTATCTTAATTAGTAGGGCATATTATTAAATTTATTTAAATAAATTCTAATATTAAAAATCTTTTAAAAATAATACAGTAATTTCAATCAAATTTTAATTGTAGGTTGTCACTTGCTTTAATAGATATTCATCAAAAATAAGTATATATATAAACAAGGAAAAACTTTACTTTGCATAATTTTTAATTTATTGCTGGTTATTATATACTGGAGTAATATTTCAATATTAAAATTCTGATTAATTTTTCAAATAATTCATAATTTGTCTTAAAATTTTAAAACAAGCAACCTTAAAACTTTGCCATTGCTCTGAAAGCTGCTCTTGGAAGTTTTCAAATTTTTCTAAAAATTTTGGACAAAGCAGACGCAGGGGGTCAACTCGGCTTAGTTAGGGAATTAATCAAAATTCAAAGAATTTTGGCCCTCCGATATTCCCTCACGGTGCAGTCCATTTTAAAATTTTTACGATGCTGATGATTCCTTATGGGTGTCTATAACTTCCACTTGTGGATTATTAGTTAGGTTCACTGTTTCGAATCTAGGACACCTAGAGAGATTTTGGATGCAGTGTTATTTAATTTTCAATTTTTTTTTCTGTCACTCAATTACAAATATTTCTGAAAAATAGATTATTTATGTTTATCACAGTTTTACCACTCAGCATTGTCCTGTATATATGCATATTACCTATGGTTCAATCAATAGATACATAATATTTTTTTTCATAAAAGCCATATAGAATGTAATCATAATGTGCAAATTTTGAAAGTTCAATGAATTGGTGTTACATCAGGAAAATTTTACAAAAAAAAAAAAAAAATTTTGATGCTATGTAATGGTGTTCACATGAATATTTTTTTTTTTTTCCTTTTTCGCCTTCACTCACCCTTGGTTGTATTGTAGAATGTTTGTATATATATATATATTTGTATTCTAGATCAACATATTTTAACATGTTTTGTTTATCATATACCTTTTTAAATATAATTTTTTTATTGGGTTATGTGGTCAAAGAGAGTCTTACACATAGTCCAATCGTTTGATTCAAACGTGTCAAAATTTTTCTTTGCATGTGTTGTATGCATTTGAGATCCCAGGATCTCATTCTTTTTTTTTATTGTTTTTTTTTGTTGGAGGCTGGAGGTAATGCTAGGATGTAGGGATGATTTTTTTGGGATTATTTTTTTTTTCTAAAAAAAAAAAATCAGATCATTATTTTAAGAAAAATTAATTAATACTCATTTCAAAAAAAATATATATATAATTTTAATCTTCCATAATTTCATTAATATGTCCTATAAATCCAATATTTTCATTTGATACATCGCAGCTTCCCTATTTGAATAATAGCAATATGTCAAAAAAAAAAAATATTCTTCTAAATTATTTTATTATTATTTATTCATTTTTAAAATTATATTATTCAGTTTTAATTTTAAATAGAGATCATTTTCGTATAATCGCCCGGTCTTTTAATAGTATAATTCGTGATTTATGCGATCTCAAAATTTAAGATAATCTCCGTATTTTTTATATGACGATAGCTAATTTTTCCGTTTTGGAGCATCGCCATTTTTTTTCCCTGAAACTTCCTAGATGCTGGACATGAGTCATCGGGGGTTAGAAGGTTCTACGACATTCTAGAACAAATTTCCCGCCGAAATATCGGCGTCCAGCCCTTGATGACGCATGCTTCTTCCAGATCTTTCCTAGCGGCGTCGAGCGATGCGTGACCCTGATTGGCTGAGCGCACGCGCACTCCCACGAGAGGGAGGAAGTTTCGCTGATTTATTTGAGACTTCGAGAGAGACCAGCGTTAGCAAAGGTTGTACGTGCCCCGGCGCTACCCTCTCTGGGGGTAAGCGTCGGAAAAGTTAAGGTTCGTTCTCCACGGCAGAGGAGAATGTATTTTTTTGTCCTTATGGTTAACATTGTACTATAAATTTTTTGGTCCTGCAGAGTATTCATCGTTTTAATAACTCTCCCAGCCTCCATCCTGATTAAAAATAACTTTAAACCTGTTTCAAGGCATTCTATCTTGAAAGATCGGCTATGTGGGTTAATCTCACGTGCTTTTGTGCAACCCATGTCTCGTATTTTTGTATCTGCGGCCGTCACCCAATAAGTCAGCAGTCCTTCTTATGATCTTTGTGGGATCCAGAGACCGGAAACTCCATCGCCGACTACCTAAGAATGTTTTATCGCCGGTTGCAGCATGAAGTACTCCATCGTCGATTCCAGCTTTAACTAATAACTGCTCCATCGCCGACTACCTAAGAGAGTTCCATCGCCGGTTACAGCGTAAAGTACTCCGTCGCCGATTCCAGATACTATCAACGAATCCAATCTTCATCAACGAATACAGATTACTTCAAAGTGTAATAACCAAAGACTGGGACACTATTGGACCGAAAATTTTCCTAGTATAAGAAAAAATCCACGCAGACTATGCTCAATGAATGTTTTTATTGAATTTCCTGATTTTGTGCACAGGAAGATATGATGGGTGTAGAAAAGAAAATTATTTAATAGTTGGTAATATTATCGTTGGCCAACGTTATCTGCAGTACAATGGTAAATAAATACATTCAATTTTATTCATCTGGTCTGTTTTCATGAGGGGTGAGTGTTTCTTTTATTTTATTTTCTTTAATTTCATCTATCTCAAGTAATAGGTTTAATTCTGAAGAATTTTAATTTAATCTATTTCTTAACACAACGCAATGTCGAACTTTCGTTCACGTGCTGCTATCTGTATTTGAGGAATCTGTTTCCCGGTGATATACTACTTGGGCTGACTCGTCTGTTTTGATGAGTTCAGCTGCCGAGATATCGCTTGGATCGGGTTCCCCAAATACAACGCATAGCACAGTATAACTTCAAAAGTCTGGCATCATTGGAACTAAGACTATACTTGATTTTTGAAAGAATATCGAAAGTAGTAGCTAAATATATTGAAAGTAATACTATATTACTTTCTTCTATCTTCAATAGAAGAAAATATTGTAATAAAATTTTTTTTTCGACTTTTGGTTTTTGACGGATTTACACGTTTTAGGGGTAAGAGATTCCAAAAAACATGTTTTTACAAAATGTCTGTCTGTCTGTCTGTATGTCGCCATTCCACCATCAAAAAGTGTATGAAGTTATGCATAGAATTGAACCAAATTTTTTGTGAGTGTTTTTGGCTGTGGCAATTAGGTTCTCCTTCAGTTGTGAAATATTCCGCCGGAAGGGGGCACTGCAATCGCGAATTTTGTGCCACTTTCAATATTGTACCAACCAAAAGTATATGAAGTTATGCATCAAATTGAACCAAATTTTTTGTGTATGTGTATGACTATGGCTAGTTGGTCCTCCCTGAATTTGAAAAAAATCTGCCAGAAGGGGGCACTGCAATCACGATTTTTGTGCCATTTTCAATATTGTACCAACCAAAAGTACATGAAGTTACGCATCAAATTGAACGAAATTTTTTGTGTATGGCTATGGCTAGTTGGATCGTCCTGAATCTGAAAAAAAATCTGCCTGAAGGGGGTGCTGCAATACCGAATTTTATGCCATTTTCAATATTGCACCACATAAAAGTGTATGAAGTTAGTTCTAGAACTGAACTAAACATTTTGTATTATGATTATTTTTTGGTAAGGCAAGTAGGTCCTCCCTGAATTTGAAAAAGAAATCTGCCTATCATTCTATTGTCCATTGGCTCGTGCAGAGACGGAAATTCGTTTTTACTCCGATTAATTGATTGAAGCAGAAATTTAAGATGAAAATCAAAGTTGGTAGGGTATTGAATTAAAATTACTAAAGCATTAAAATGAGTAACTATTTTTTTAATATTAAAATGTATGTATGAGATAGAAGAAAGTTTTGGGATTGGCACATCCAACTAGTTTTTAATGATGTCTTTAGACATAACTTAGGTCATTATTAAGTGATAATTATATAAGAAAAAGATAATATAAAATATAAAAAAACTTACTTTAGTTGATAATTACTGTGTTATTCTAAAATAAATTTAATAAAGTCACTTTTTATTAAACTATTTCATCTCAAGTAGTTTTGGAAATATCAATGGTAATTTTGTTTGCTTCCGTTTTCTTGGCCATTTTTAAAGAATTTTTTCTTGTAGTTTATACAAATGAATTATGGCTAATTCAGAAATAATCTTGTTTCTCTAAAGCAAACAGATTCATACATTTTTCTAGTGACATCTTTTCTTTTTCCGTTGTTCATCCTTGTCTGCTGATCTGCTAATAGGATTATCGGCACTTCACAGGGTTGGCGAGTTTTTGCCGAAGGAGGAAAAAACTGCAAAAAAAACCTGGTAAAAACCGTCCCGGCAAAAAAAAGTTTTTGCCAAAAAGGTGGCAAAAAAAGACTGTCCATTTAATTTTTTCTCCAGAAAGAGAAAAAATATTTCGCGAAAGAAAAAATAAACTGCATACTTAATTGAAGAACAGGGTTGGTATAAAAACCGGTTTTTTTGAAAAAAACCAAAAAACTGGGTTTTTTTTGGTTTAAACCAGGTTTTTTTGGTTTAAACCGGGTTTTTTTCAAATCATTATTTAAATAGCATTTGCAAGAAAAATAACTTGAGTTTTAGAAAGTCATGAGGATTTTTTGTAATTAATAGTTAATTAATGTTAAACATTCACATTAATATTTATTTTTTTGATAATTAAATAACTAAAGCATAAAAATTTATAATTAAATTATCTTATAAGTTTAGGTTTCTATAGGAAAATATTCAGTGTGTGAAAAAAAAAAAAAAAACTATTAATTTATTAGTATACTTATATAAACCTTTTAGATAATAATTTAAGAAATAATTATATGCAAGTTGATAATGAAGAACATAGTAAAGGGCAAACAAACATTTTACTAAATTAACAGAAATAAACTGAAATAGAAAACATTTTCTTGTGCATAATTTAGAAATTATTTACAGTACTAACATCAACAAATGATTATTAATCTCTTACTACATATATTTACTTAAAAAATATCGATATGCATTTTATTAATGCTAAAAAATACATGTGTATTGACTTACTTGATACATCAACGAATGTAATGCTTACACAAATTGAGACATAGGCTTAGAAAAATTATTATTATTATTATTTTTAAATACAAACTTTATTTTTTCTGTTTCTTTGTTCTTCAAAAGGTGAAGATTTAGCATTAAATTTTATTATCTGTGCAAGCATCGAGTTAATGGATATTTTTGTTTTGTAAAATTTAATGTATCCTTTTTTTCTTGTTCACATAGTTCACTTTGACTGTATTGTGGTTCAAGCATGTATACCTAAAAGGGCATGGGTGTTAGGGCTATTTTATACCTGGACTAAAAAACTATGCGACTTCTTTATTTACATTTTTTTTCCTCTTAATATTTTTTGAAGACCTGCCCAATTATAAACTGCATTAGTAATGGAACTTATTACTTTAGATATTATCCAGGGCAACTGCAATAGAATTTAACAGTTTAAACATATCTTCAACATTTCTTTTAAAATAAAAATTAGACAGATACGAGCTTTTGAATATTTTTATCAATAACATTCCTATTTTCTACACAAATTTTAAGTAAAGTGGGGCAATTTTTAAGGTAAACATCTAAAGCATCTGAAAATGAATCACACCTAATATTATAAGGAAGAGCTAATTTGACAGCATTTACATTTCATGCAGTTTTTACATTTGGCTCTTAAACATGTTTTTGATGTATTTCTTATTCCCTCAAATGAAAACCAGATTATATTTTCCTTTCTTCTAGTTTTAGACATTCTTTTATTTCAATATATATAAGTAGCTTTCTTAAAATAAAATAAAATACAAAGTAACTAGAAACAGAAAAAATAATGTAAAAACTGCAAATCCAATCTAAGAAAAACCAAAGCTTACTAGAACCAATAGCTATGGAACAGAGAAAATTCATAGCCAATCATTCATTAGCATACAGAACAAGAGTAACCAATGGAAAGAATGACTTATGATTATGTCATTATTGATGCTTTGATACATGATGCAATCCTTAATAAATCATAATCAAGCTATCTAAGCAGTAAAATTGCATTTTTGGCTGGCATATGCCATTTTTGCATTTTTTAAAAAATAAAAGGTTTAAAAAAGAATTAAAACTAACTACCTTTTTTTATCCTCCACAGTTCACTGTAGAAAAATATTTTGCCATGTCAGTTTATGGCTAGTAAGAAAAATTAGATTGATTAAAGATGTTTGTCACTTTAAAAATTTAATTTTGTCTTTAGCTTTGCTTGTAGCTACTCCATAACTTTGATTTTGCACATTTTAATAATGTGTAAAATAAATGAAAACATTAGGGAAAAGGGAAAAAAAACCAAATTAAAAAAAAACAGCATGGTTTTTTTAAAAAAAAACCACTTGGTTTAAACCATGGTTTAAACCACGGTTTAAACCAGCGTGGTTTAAACCAAACAACCCTGTTGAAGAATCAATATTATTCTAAATTTATTTTAACTTTTAAGTTAAATAAGTATAACTATGCACTTTATGAAAGAATACTAACTTCTATAACAAGATTATAAATGAAATAAATTCCAATTTTATATAAATGAATAGAAACTTCTTTATTCATGTTTATACAATTATTAATAATTTACATAATAGAACTGTTGAGACTGAGTAAAGCACTTATGTTTATAGCTTATATATGTTAGAAATTCGAAGAAACAGTTATAGTAACCTAAATTTAATTTAATGTAAAATTATATTTAAAACAGAAAACTATTAAATTTCGAATTTTTCAGCAATATCTTCCTCACAACCTAAATTTTGCTGTTTTAGAATGGCATAGAAGTAAACAAGTTTTGAAAGAGCATCTGTTGATAGCTTATTTTGAATCTTAGTTTGCACTAGGGATGCAACGGATATCCGGCCAATATCGGATATCTGGCATATCCGGCTGATTTTTCAATATCCGAAATATCATTGGATATCCGAATCACAATCACTGGATATCCGACTTCTCTATCGGATATCCCATCGGATATCCAACAGAATGCAACAAACCAAATATATATTAATAATAGTAATCGTTTGATCCCAAACAATGCGAAAAACTTTTGTTTATAATGCAAAAGATGAAATATTATTATAAGTTCCCTATCGATGAATAAAAGGTAATTCTCAAAAGTTTAAAGAATTGCCAGCTTTCCAACTATTTATATTTAAACTCTGTAACAAATTTAAAAGTTTACGTTTACATCTTTTAGAAAATTGTATCTACTTTCAGATTGTAAAACAAAATTTGAATAGCAAATGAAGCTTTTGTGCAAAAATGTATAAAGATAAAAACCAACATTGAGAAATGCACAAATAATGCATGAAAAGAATAGAAAACAGCCGTTTCGAATCTACTATCGAGATTCTTCATCAGTATAAGACTCAACATGCTAGAAAAAGCTAAGCTGAGCAAAGCGACTGGGAAGCACAGTCTTATATGCCTATTACGTGAGCGAATGGTATGGTAATAGATTCGAAACAGCTGTTTGCTACCTTACATGCATTTCTAAACGTTGGTTTTCTATCTTCATAAAATTTGAAGTTGTTTATTAAACTGTGATTTTACTAATTTTCTTTCTTTTTTTTAATTTAAACAATGGGTTAATTGGTTTTTAAGTTACACAACTAAACAAACCTATTTTTAATTTCTTCTATCTTTCAAAGAAGAAATTATTGTAATAATTTTTTTTTGACGAATTTGCATGTTTTAGGGGTCAAATAGCCCCAAAAACATGTTTATTCAAAACATCTGTCTGTCCTAGTGTCACCATCATACTATCATAAAAAAAGTGTATGAAATTATGCATAGAATGATCCAAATATTTTGTGCATATTTTTGACTGTAACCAGCAGGTTCTTCTTCAATATGGAAACATTTCGCTGTAAGGCGGTGCTGTAATTGCAATTTTTGTGCCATTTTCATTATTCTACCATCAAATACTGTATGAAGTTATGCATAGAATTGAACCAAATTTCTTTGGATACATTTCTGGGAATGACTGTCTGGTCTTCCTTCAATTTGAAAATAGTTTGCCCAAAGATGGTACTGTAATAATGATTTTTGTAAAATAATTTTGATTTTTCATAATCCTTACAGAGAATTGGCAGTTCGTGCAGCGATGCAAACTTCGTATCTTTCTAAAACTGGCTATTTGCAAACAACTGATGTATAGCAGAACAGAAAAGAATATTGATTTTAATAAATATCATGATCGAGATTAACTCAATCTAATTAACTGACTGCAGCAAAAATTCTAGATGAAAATAAAAGTTGGTATAGTACTGAACTAAGAATATTGAAGTAGTATTAATACAGTTGACTCTCTCTACAACGAAACTCTATCCAGCAAATTTCTCTATTTAACGAATTTTTTGTAGGAACGGTCAATTTTTTTCATGATTACATTAAAAATAGTCTACATATAGCGAAATATATATCTCCATTTAACGAATTTTTTCAAAAATGTTCTTTTATATGTTCTGAAAACGCTTCAAATTATTTGTAGAGTAAATTTTTTTCATTGATTTCTCGTTTATAAGTCATAGCTACATAGCATCCTCTACCTTATTCCTTATGTCTAAAAAAAGGCATTCAACCCCCCCCCCCCCCCCAAAAAAAAAAAAAAAAAAAAAAAAAAATTATTATTTTTGCATGGTTATACTTGACTTTGTTTTAGCCAAGGTGAGCTTGCATTCTTGGAAAAAAGTGAAATATTTGCTTGCTATTGGAACGATTTGCAATAATCACAAAGCATCCTAAAAGATAAAACTATTCCATTATCGTCTTGAAAATGGTGTTTATTTCTTGGTTTGGATAGTAAGTCACCAATAAGGAAGGGGTGAGAGGGCAATTGCAGAAAAGGTTGTTTTTTTTCAGTAGGTTTTCATCTATCTAAACTAACTCTCATTACTTTTAGAGTTTATGTTTGTTGTTTGTGGCGACTTAGAATATTTTTTGTTGTGAGAGATCATTTGAATGAAGAATTGTTACTAAACGTCATCAATGCTGGTGTTATCTTCTACTGCATCTGCATAAAAACTCCTTTGGGATAAGCATAATGCTTTCTTATAAAGTACAAAATTTTTTGCCGTTTTCTATTCAACGAATTTTTTGACTGAACGATGGATTTCGTTATATGGAGACTCGACTGTATTTGTAAGTATTTTTTGAAACATTCAGATATATGGAATAGAAGAGAGTTTTGGGATTGGTGCATCCAACTAGTTATTTTCATGATTTCATTATAAATATTTAAAATTAAAAGTTTTTTTTTTCTTATAAATTTGAAAGTGATTTAACTTAAAGTAAAATTAAATGTAGCTTAAGGTAAAACAGTATTAAATAATTAAAACATGAAAAAAATCATTAAGTAAACCCATGTTTGGAAATAACTCTTCAACCATTGGTATTTTCGTAAGCCTTTTTATGTTTACATTATAAATGGAAGCTATGTATTTCTTTGTGAAATTACTTTACAATTATAAAATAAACATATTGATAAATGTGTAAAATTTGTTCTATAAATTATCTGCATTTCATTGTACAAATTATTAGCAATTATCAGCATTTCATTGTAATTATTAGCCATTATCAGCATTTCATTGACAAACAAGCAGAATATTTAAATGTTTGAAGTACATTTTTTATTCAATATTATTAATATACACTTACAGGGCTTGAACTTTGGCATGGGATGGCTGGATTCATGCCTTAAAAAATCTTATGGCCAAGACATTCCTGTTTCCAAAAAAAAAATCCATTTTTGAATTTTTTTTTTCTTTTGTTAAATGGCGATCAAATCTCAGGACTGACTGACTATTTCTGTGATATTTTCAGCTATCAATTGGCAAATCTCACAGTTTTCTCTTATGGCAATTATACAAAATTCATGATTGGTTTTTTGCATTTGATTGAAAAACTTTGCAATTTTTCTCACAATTTTCTCGCTTGCTCGCCTCGCAAACTTTTGCAACTTTTTTCTCGAGACCTATTGCCAAATTTCACAATTTTTTTCTCTCAATTGAATGTGACAAATTTAGCTATTTTATTCTGCGACTGATTGGAAAATTTCCCTTTTTGTTTTAGTGACATTCTGCTGAAATTAATAATTATTTTCCTGTGTCCAGCTGAATTTTTTTTTTTTTTTTCTCTGTTACCTGCTGATGATTTTCATGATATTTGCTTGTGACAGGCTAACAAATTTCACAATATTTTACTGTAAATGACTGATGAATTTCGCTTTATTTTCCCACTGCCCAAGTTCCCTCAAACTGAAAATTTTTTTCAGACCGATTGACTATTTTTAAAAATTTATTTTTGCCATGGTGGACAAAATCAGCGATATTTTTTCTACGGCTGATTTCCGTATTTTGTTAATTTCCTTTTCTAATTTATTTTGTCTCTTTTGCCAAAACAAGAAATTTCTAAAAGGGCAGTAATGGTCTCTAGAGTCTGAGCGCTATCTAATTAGCCTGGAATCAGCATTAAACAAAATGAGATTAGATCTTATGTTGCACATTGGAAAAAAAAAAAAAAACATGTACAATCAGTGGTTCAGCATTAGATTTTTTTTTCATTTTTCGAAATCATCGCACATTTTGTAATCAATGGGCTTGATAATCATACTTCTTTTTTCATTTAAAAGATAATCTTTCATACGATGTTTCAGTTTGGAATCGTTTTTTTTTTTTTCCATATCTGATAATTTGCATCTCCCCATTTTGTAACTTATTATTTTCTTTATTAAAAATGACATTGATTTCCTATTCAAATAAAAATTCTTCTAAATTTAAAGAATTTTGTAAAAAATAATAATAAATAAATAAATAAATAAAATGAGGACATCCATTGTCCAAAGCAAGATGTTTAAATGTTTCCCATTGAGTTAATGAAAATCAGTAAAAACATTATTTTTATGATGATCAAAACATGACTCATGTAATAAGAGTCACATACTACATATGTCATGGATTTCCTGGACCAATAATAAACAAAATAAAATGCAGACACCACAAGGTCCATTCTCAACCGATAACATCAACCGCTTTCCAAATGATTGAAAAAAAAAAAAAGGCAAACTTTAAGGAAACACATTTAGAAACAATAAATAGTTTATGTGCATAGTTCACAGAAATTAGGACATGACCTTTTTAAATAAACCATTTCTCATGGAATAGAAGAAACCTACTTATTATGCCCTTTTCAGAATTTCATATGGGTTTAAAATTCCATTGCATAGAAGAACATAATGCAATTAGCTAAAATGTCAGAAATTACAGTATTAACGATAATTCCACTAAGTGGTATGCAATCACTGCAAGATATTGACAATACAATCATCTAAATGTATTATTCTTGCAAGTAAATTAAAAATGAATGCCTATTAGATTTTACAAAAAAATAAATAAATAAAAATAAAAAAGTGTAACTTACAAAAGATTCTAAACCACACAAAATCGAATAAAATCTAAATTAAAATATTCATTTAGCAACTCAATTATTAATTGTTCATAACACTGAATGAAAATTGAAAAATAGATATGATATATATAAGGCTTGATTCTTTTCGTTTATTTTAATTAAAATAGACATTTTGGATAATTATCTGAATTGTTGATTTAAATTATTTTAATGGAATTTGTCATGCTGGTATAAATTAAATATTTAAATGGCATGTAAAAAATAATAGTTTTTTTTTTTCAATTTCTTCCTTCTCATATAGTTTAACACCCCTCATTTACAAATGTTATGAGGAAAACTCTCTCTGCCCGGGAAAACCTGAATTTCAAGCCCTGATAGTCAAAGATATATAGTTTCTGTAAATTATACTCCAATACGTTTAAAAGTTGCAATGGTGTGTGAAACATGTTTGCAATTTATTATTTGAGATGGCATTGCATAAAGAAATAAACAAACATTCACCATAACTAAAAACATATTCGGTACCGGATATCCGATCGGATATCCGAATCCGGCAGGCAAATCGGATACCGGATATCCGGTATCCGATATCCGGCAAAATCAGTATTCGGTGCATCCCTAGTTTGCACAAATGAAAAATTTGAAAACAATCTTTCAATAGCAGCACTACTTGCTGGCATATTTGAAGGTGTGCTACTAATGAACAGAAGTTTTTTGAAATTGCACAAGCTTATTCAATACTTCTCCACCAATTACATGCACTGACACTATTAATCACTTCTGCAAAATATGAGCTAGGAAAGGGTTTTTCTTTGAGCTTAAAATTAATAATATAACATATAAAATCAGGATTGATTTTAGATAACCATGCTTTACAGCTTTCTTTTTGTTCATAATTTAGAAGTTCATCTCTGTACTTTCGATGTAACAAATACACTACAAGATGACATGGCAACATCGCTTGTTCAAATATCTTTTTTAGTTTTGAAAAATGTGGTTTTAACTCTTCATTTTTCAAAAGATTTAGCCATTCATGACAAGCATCTGCTATGGTGGGGGAAGGGGGGATATAATACAAAAAGATAAAGAGACAACAGGCTACTTACTGAAAGTAAATCTAAATAATTTAACATTTTGTTCCTTTCTTGGAGAGTAAAAGTGACGGAAAAAAATCTAGTTTCCTAATAAGCCATAACAGTTTTTTCAATATATAATTTTCAATTTAATTTACTTATTTTATCTTTAACAACAAACTAGTTTCATCAGATAAATACTATAAAATAGTACCAAAGACTTAGATATTTACATTCCTTAAGTCTCATGACATAAAATAAAAATAACAAAATTGTATAAAATCTTTTGATAATTAAAAAAATATATACATATTAATGACTGATAAAATACTTTACTTACAGGGGTCTGTCTAGACTTTTCTCACAGTGTCCTGCTTTTGTTAAATTGGGAAGTTTTTCTTGTCTTTGTGAAAATTCTAGACATAGTTTTGTGAATTTTAAATTATTAGTGTTTTCAGGTTCTAACCTTCACATATAAAGAAACTAAGTAATATATTTTTTGGTGAGTTCAATTATTTATTAACAGGGCAGATTTTATTTTTAAATGATTAAATTTGTGAAAAGTTCAATTTGAAGGTGAAACATCTATTTCAGAGACAAATAATTTTATGAAGGGTCCTGTTTGAGGTTAAAGAATTTTGTAAAGGATCCTATTTTAAAATAAATTATTTTATGAAGGGTCCTTTAAAGGACCTAAAATTTTCTTAAACATATCCCTGACTTAAGAAAAAAAAATTAGGTATGTAATTTTTTATTTTGTTCTTAAATTCTTAAGTAAGAGTGAATCTCACCTATTTTTTAAAGATTTAAATTATTTAATATTAATTAATTAGCAAATTAAATCAAAATATTAAATAGTACACTGTTAAACTTAATTGTTTATACCATTGTTATTCTTATTAGCATGCAGATTTTATTACACATTAAAGACAAATAGGTTTTTTCCATTTTTGCCGTTTTTTTCCATTTTTTCCCTGGTTTTTTCAAGTTTTTGCCACTGTTCTGGCAAAAATGCCAACCCTAGCACTTCAATATGACACAGTGTCAGCTATCTCGTTGTCTGTTAAATTGATTGTTATTGAGCATTTTCATCAATGCATAGTGAATCACCTATATATATATATATATATATATATATATATTACTCTTAATGTATTTTCAGATTTTGCTTATTCAGTCAGCTCATAAATGACGGTCTTTTCTTGAAAAATGTGAAAGCCTAAAAATTCTTCCTCATCATTAATGTTACCGTTGCCGAAAATTTGCTCCTGATTGTTATTGTACCATGACTTGCAAAAGTCTTTGAGGTTGAAAAAAAGTCCATCTTAGTTTGCATTTTTCTTTCGATTTTGAAGTTTTTAATTCATAAACAATTGCTATTTTTCTTTTACTATAACTTAAAAGTTAAAGGACACAATAAGGTGGTTTTAATGCTAGATTTTTTAATGTCAGATTTTTGCAGTCTCACTGTATTATAAATTATGAAGGTATGGGTATAAAAAATTGCTGGCAAGTTTGGCTTAAAATTCTAGTTGTAGTCTGTAAGGTTGGGTTCTTTCTGGAAGAAATCCAATTTATAGCACATGCTAGGACATCAAGCCATACCTACACAAATCCACATTATCAAATTTTTATTTAAAAAAAATTAAATGTTCTTTTGTAATATGCAGTAATTATATAAAAAAAATTCAGAGCTAAAATCCTTATTCCTATTTCAAGGGAAAAAAGATGTTAAAAAGCACCCCTTCTACTAATAAATCTCCTCTTAATAGCATATGAAAACTCTGTAATATGTACAGAATTATCACCCATCATACAATTTTTTATAGGAGGGAAGGAGAAAAAAAGGCTTTTCTAATAGTAATATAATGTAATAGTAATAATAGTAATGTAATATTTCTAATACTAATAAGAAATTATAGCAAGTTTCTATAAATATTTAAAGTTATCAACAAATTTTTATTTTTGACTTGATATCAGAAATTTTGTTGATTAAAAAAGTATGCAATTTTCTTATTTATTTATTTATTTTTAATAATTATGCATGATTTTGTATAAAACCAAGTTCTAAGCAATAAAACATATGCTAAATTTTATTTAAAAATATAAATTGTGTAAATATACTTGATTAAAATTTTATCTTATCATTATTCATTTTGAATATGTGAAATGTTGAATATCAATATATCCTTTCTGCAATTATCTCTATGTACAGGTTGTTTGTTTACATGATGTTGCATCTGTATACCATGTCCCAATCTTCATGGAGGACCAAGGACTTGTTCAGTTCTTTCATGATCATTTTAAACTTCCTCTGAAGATGCAGGCGGCTGATTGCTCTTGTGATTTTCGTCGCTGTTCTAGAGAATGGAGATGTTTCACCCGGAAAATTGACACCTTAATGAAGGAAGTTAAAATTGGTCTTGTTGGAAAGTACACTGGATTAGAGGACGCCTATGCCTCTGTTACAAAAGCCTTAAGCCATGCTTCAATACAGAGTAATTTGAAGCTTAATTTAAAGGTAATTTTTATAAATGAATAAAATTACATTTATTGTAGTTTTTGTCTTATTCTAAATCATTTTCTACTACAAGATGCTGAAACATTTAGAAAAATGTAATAATCTTATTAAAAAAATCATCACTACTAATTTAATTTATTCTATTTAACTTTTTATCTGGGTCTATAAATATCATATTTTTAAAAATATCCAATATTTTGATATATATCCAATATTTTCAAAATGGCCAACATACAGTTGATAATACATATTTTCAACCTAATATAAGTTTGAAACTAAAATATATTGTATTTAACATAAAAACTTAATCAAACAATATTCTAAAAATGCAATTTTCTTTACTTTTTTTTTTTTTTTTTTCTTTAAACAAAATTGAAGCCAAGTAATTGAAAACAAAAAGACTGCTTCATACACTTGGGAAAAAAAAAAAAAAAAAAAAAAAAAAAACTGATTGCAGTATTTAGTTTCAGATATGAAATCAAAAATTTATAAAACAAAATTTTAAATAAAAAACACTTTTCTTTCATTGAAAATTTTAAAATAAATGTATGTGCAGTTTAAATTCCATTGAACCAAAGCCAGAAAAGGTTATTTCTAATAAACTGATTATTTAAATTAAACAATTTATCTGTCAATGGCTGTTCAGAATTAATTATGTCCCACATAATTATTAGTTATACATTTGAAAACTTTAAATCTAAAGCTTCAAAAAAAAAAAAAAAAAAAAAAAAAAAAAAATTGTTTTCTTCTTTGGTTAAAAAGTTATTGCTGAAGACAAAAATTTTGTATATATAGAATGACATTGTTAACAACAGTTGAAATTTTTTTTTTACACTTGTTTCGACTGAAAGTATCAAAATTATCTCGCACAATAATATTTTGAAAATAAATATCAAATGTAGAAAATATCAAGCTTCTCGATATTTTTGAAATAAATACAAAGTATATAAAATATCAAAAATTTATATATTTTGAAAACAAATATTCAAAATATATCACAATATATGTCTATTGATAATACATACTATAATACATTCCTTAGATTTTTTAATGACATTTGATAAAAAATATACATTTCATTTCCAATTTAGGCAAATTTCGAATGGATATAATCTAAGCTTTTAAAAACTGGTACATTTGATTGAAAATTTTACAAAAGAAATAATAATAATAATTTTGGTTTTCATCATTTACAGATTGAATTTTTAAAGTTGCATAGCTGAAGTTTTTAAAAATTGATTTTAATTTAAATCAATGCCTCCTGCTATAGAAAATAAAAAGAATATTGCCCAGTTAAACTGATGGCATTGAGCTCACAGGCTACGCATACTAATTGTACATTACAGCCTTGTATTTTCGTTAATTCCGTTCGAAAAAAAAAAAAAATTAAGAAGGGGAAACAGCTCTCCCCTTTCTCCTTTTTTATACTTAACCATTGAACTTCCTAAACTATCAAGTACATGCTTTATCATATTAAAAAAATCTATATCCAAAATTCAGAGCAAATCGGATAATTCTTAATAAAAACCCATTTAGCATTTATATAATTTAAGAGGAGTTATTCCCCTCTTTTATACTTAACCATTAAACTTCCAAAACTATTCAGAGATTTGAACGAAATCTGACAATTCTGATTGAAAAATCCATTTATGCAAGTTAAGGGGAGGGGCATTAGAACCCCCGTTCCCCCTGTTTATACTTATTCAATGAACACCTAATAACAGCCACGGACTCGCCTCATCAGAACGATCCTATATCTAAATTTTGAACGAAAACTGTTAATTCTGCATGAAAATCCCATTTATATCAATTAAGGGGAGGGGCATGAGCCCCCCGTTCCCCCTGTTTATACTTATTCAATGAACACCTAATAACAGCCACGGTATTGCCTCATCCGAATGATCCTATATCTAAATTTTGAACGAAAACTGTTAATTCTGTATGAAAATCCCGTTTATATCAATTAAGGGGGGGGGGGCATGAGCTCCCCGTTCCCCCTGTTTATACTTATTCAATGAACACCTAATAACAGCCACGGTGTCGCCTCATCCGAATGATCCTATATCTAAATTTTGAACGAAAACTGTTAATTCTGCATGAAAATCCCGTTTATATCAATTAAGGGGGGGGGCATGAGCCCCCCGTTCCCCCTGTTTATACTTATTCAATGAGCACATAATAACAGTCACGGAATGGCCTCATCAGAATGATCCTATATCTAAATTTTGAACGAAAACTGTTAATTCTGCATGAAAATCTCGTTTATATCAATTAAGGGGGGGGGGATGAGCCCCCCGTTCCCCCTATTTATACTTATTCAATGAACACATAATAACAGTCACGGAATCGCCTCATCAGAATGATCCTATATCTAAATTTTGGACAAAAACTGTTAATTCTGCATGAAAAACCCATTTATATCCATTAAGGGGAGGGGCATGAGCCCCCCGTTCCCCCTCTTATACATATCGAATGAACTCCAAAAACTAATCAGGGAAGCGCCTTATCAGGATATACCTATATACAAAATTTCAAGTGGATCCGATATTTTTATCATGAGTTATCGCGTTACGCACGAAGATACAGAACGGACGGGCACATAAGCTTCTCAGGCTATGATAGCCTGTGAGCTAAAAAGCAGTAATTTCTATAACAAACTACATTAAAAAAAAGAAAAAAAAAGTTGTTTTCTTTATATTAACTGCTTATAGATGGCACCAAATCTAAATTTAAAAGCAAAACAGAAAGCTTCATAATCAATGACTAAAAGCATCGAACTAAGAATCTATCCTATACCCACGACTAAAACCACTGCCAACTCATACTTTGAAATGTTTTGTGAAATCTTCTGAAATTGAGTTTTATTTTGCTAATTATTATTGTAATAAATAGTGTTCTTTGTTTTGAAATTAAAATTCGTTCAAAAACTAAATATCAAGTAAAAAAAAAATCTTCATCATTTGTATTTCAGGGTTCGCACAGACTCCTTGGACTCTTTAGAAACTACTTAGAAATGAAAATGTTCCCAAGTAGTACTTAGAACTACTTAGATAAACAAAATACTCCTTAGAAACTCCTTAAATTGTATTGCGGTTTTGCACGCAAGCGATATTGCTCCCAAAAAAGAAAAAAAAAATCGCGTTTGTAAAACGCACGGTAAACCCTTTATGCACGTCATTCATAAGAAGCACAGCAGTGATTGCAGGGATGCCGCGGACTCGCTATAGCGCGTAAAATACGCAAAAAATAGGCGATGGGACGCAGTAAAATAGCTCTTACGCGTCCCGTGAGACGCGCAATTTCGTTAAAAAACGCATAAAAATGGCGACTTTGGTTAAAAAATTGCGAAATAAAGACTATTTTTCGGCAAATTTCGTCAAAGATTCACGAAAAAATGGCTAATTTTCTCAAAAAATTTCTAAAAAATTCAGAGATTTCCTCGAAAGATCGCGAAAAAAAGACAAATTTCGTCTAAAAATCGCGATAAAACGTCTAATTTTGTCAAAGAATTTGCGAGAAACGACGGATTTCGTCAAAAAATCATGATAAACAGGCAAATTTTGTCAAAAAATTTGGGAAAAGCAGCAAATTTTGTAAAAAATGTTTGATAAAACGGCAAATTTCGTTAAGATACCCAAAAAAATGGCTAATTTTGTCACAAATTGCGAAAAAAGGCAAATTTCTTTAAAAGATTCGCGAAAAAATGGCTAACTTTGTCACAAATCTCGAAAAAAACGGCAAATTTCCTCAAAAAAGTGCCAATAAACAACATTTTGTCAAAAATTCGCGATTAAAAAACAGATTGAGTCAAAAAATCGCGAAAAAACGGCAGATTTATCCAAAAGATTCGCAAAAAAATGGCTAATTTCGTCACAAAATCTCGAAAAATGGCTAATTTCCTCAAAATATCGCGAAAAACGGCAAATTTTGTCTAAAAATCGCGAAAAAACGGCAAATTCCGTCAAAATATTTGTGAAACATCGGCAAATTTCGTTAAACAAATCTCGAAAAACGTAAATTTTGTTAAAAAAAAATCCCGAATAAACGGCAGATTTCGTCAAAAGATCGCGAAAAAGACTCAAATTTTGTAAAAAGGGCACGGAAAAAAGAAAAAAATATATAATGCCTGAAGTGAATTTTCCTGTTCCAAAAGCTAATTTTCTTGCTTCAAAATTATTATTATTTTTTTTTTTTGCTGCTCTAAAAACGGATTTTCGTGATTCACTATCCATTTTTGACTGCTCCAAGTCTTTCTGAGTAAATGTGACTCAGGAAAACACCCATTCATTAAACAGAAAGTCTCATAACTTTATTCAACAAAAGTATTCTTTTTTTTTCAGCAAAAATGTCTTTTTCTACAAATCAGTCTTGCCCCTTTTTTTAAAAGAAACGCAAACAATAGTGATACTTGTTATCTTCTACTTTCAAATGTTCAATATTTTATAGTTAAATTTGTATCTTGCAAATTTATTTTTAAATAAGTAAAGAAAATTTCTCATGATTTTAAAAACAACTAATATTGGTTTTATATTTTTATTTATTATTAAAACAATAATTATTGAATTTCATTTTTCTAATGCAAATGAACAAGTTCAATTTTTGCATCTAAAAATACGACTCATTAGTGGGGACCCGCTTTTGTTAAAAAGAGACCCAGGATTTTTCAAGTCCAGTGGCATTCTTGGATAGGTTTTGATCATACTAATAGTCACCAAAGTGTCACGAAATATCGCAGAGAAAATGCTAATTTTGTCTGAAAATTGTGGGTATAATGCCAATTTTGTTAAAAAATCGCGGGAAAAAATGACGATTTCGTCAAAAGATTGCGGGAATAAAACGGCGTTTTCGAGAAAAGATCGTATAAAAATGCAAATTTTGACTAAAAATCCTCGAAAAAACATCGATTTCATAAATAAGAGAAACAGGAAAACACAGATTTGATCAAAAGATCGCAGAAAAACCACCGATTTCGACTAAAGATCGCAAACAATCGCCAATTTTGCTAAAATATCGCAGATAAATCGCTGATTTTATCTGAAGATCGCGGGAAAGCATCGATTTCGTCTGAAGATCGCGAATACCCCCCCCCCCCTTCTTCTTGAAGGGCGATAACTCACAGAATCCCTGCGGAATTGGGGCTGTGCAAGTGCATGCCACATAAATAACAACAAAAGTGGATGTTTTTAAATTTTTTTGGACTCCTTGGATTTTTTATGTACTCCTTGGATTTTTTCTTCCCAGCTCTGTATGAACCCTGGTATTTGTAGAAATTTATTGCTGTTTTTAAAATGTGTGCATTCTGTTTGTTTGTATGATGTATTAAAAAGATGAAATGCAAGTGAAAATTCCGTCATTTTTGACAGGGTTATATACTAGTCTTATTTATAATATCAGACTTATCAAATTTTTTATATGCTTATTAAAATTCTCAAGCATATTCTCACCTTATCTATTTTCTCAATTTTTTTTTTTTTTTTTTTTTTTTTTTTTTTTTTTTTTAATGACTGTTAACATCATTATAAATCACTATAGCGTACAGAAGTTTTATTTTTCAGCAAAAGGTCATAAAATCAAAAAGTTTGTCTAAGTTTAAAAATTCTAATTATAAGAACTATGCCATCTTCTTTAATTACATCCCATTTCATAATCTTTTGAAATAATTTGTTTGTAGTTGCTTTGTATATTTTTTCATAATTCACGACAATAAGTATATTTATTGCAGTGCTTTTCAAGGATTTTCTATAATTTTTTCATGTGTATTTTATTATTAGTTTATTGCAGCTACTGACTTAGAAGAAACAACCCGACAGCAAGATGCAGTTAAATATCATGAAGCATGGCAAACTTTATGCAAATGCGAGTAAGGACATTTTGCTTTTGTAGAGTTTATAAGTTTATAACTTTTTTTGCCAATTAAATGAATATACAAGCATTGATTTTTAATCTCATTTTGATATGGCTAAATTTTTTCTTCATTTTTCTAAGGTGGTTTGAATATATATAATTTACTGTTCTTACAATTGATTGTTATTTAAAGATATTTTAAATGTTTTGTACTGTGAAGATTCTCACTGTAAAATTCGACCTCTCGCCAGTAAAATTTCAATGATCAGTGACTGAAGTGATGCTGTCACTTAGTTGAATCAAATGTTGCTAGCAAATTTTCACAAAATTGGTCACTGTAGAAAGCCTTATAAGAAGCCCTCCAAGGCTGCTTATTATTATTGTTTATTTTTTAGCAATAATTTAAAGCCATAAGAAGAAGACATGTTTACTATTTCATGCTGATCTAATAAAGATGCTTTTTAAATTTTATTTCAAGTCAAATATTTCAAAATATTAATTAAAATAAAATTATCTACATATTTTTTTTAATGTCAAACATTGAAAATATGGAAAGTAAACAATTGCTTATATAGTACTTAAAAGATCACATATTTTAACATAGGTTTATTTAGTTAATTTTAATACAGTTACACTAATTAGAATTTTTTTTTTTTTTCAATATGAAACACTTGTGACATCACACCATCAATTTGAAGCATTTATAACACACTTTTAACTAAGGCTTAAGGTAGAAATAAAGTGTTTTTTACCTTACTGTACCTTACAATAAATAAATAAATAAAATAAAGAGTCTTGATTTTTGATTTTAAGAGATTGGCAACTCTGAAATATTTTTTTACCTATTGATTATTTATTTGTTTATTAACATTTCTTTATATCTAGGGGAATAATTGTCCCTGGAGGGTTTGGTCTCAATGGTCTCGAAGGAAAAATTTCTGCCATAAAATGGGCACGAACTCAAAAAATACCATTTTTAGGTAATTATGCATTTTATTGATTTATGTTTATTTTTTAAAATATGAAATTCAAAAGAAATATTTATTTAAAACTATATAATTTATGTCTAAGTTATAGAACTAAAAATTAAGTTTAATCATGAAAATTTTTTAAAAATAACAATTACTTTTTTAATTTCTATCATACTTAAGTTTTGTATAATTAAAAAATAGTTCTCACGAAAAGGTACATTTTACTGCCCTCAAATTTGTAATGTTAGGAAATGTATTAAATTTCTTATATTTTCATTCATATATGTATATTTAAGTTTTAAGAAAGCTATTCAGTACATTTTCGACTAAATAATTCTAGTATTTAATTATAATCTTTTAATATATATGTCAAAAGTTTTCTCTGTAATGTTCTTACATCTAAAATACAATATTCATTTCATTAATATTTATACAAATATATATATACAATTTATTTATTTATTTATCTTTTGGCCAAATCATTTAAGTAGTTTGGAAGAAAGACATGCTTTTTGCTTTTTAAATATAGCTTATTTTTTTGTTGTGAAATTATTGAATTTTCTAATTTATTAGTTTCATTTGGAAATTGGCAAAATTTAATGAACACATACTCTGTGGTCATCACAGTTATGTAAAAAAAAAAAAAAAAAAAAAAAAAAAAACTAATTTGTAATTATAATAAAAATTTTAGACAGCTTTAATTAACAGTGCATTAAATTAAAAGAAATGTACTACTTTAGCAATCTGAAAACAAAGCAGTTAAAAATGCAAAACTTAATTGTTGTCTTTCCTATGAATATGGACTTGTTATATCTAGTTTTACTCACTGATATACTATACATAATACATACTTTTATAAAACTGATTTTTTTTTCCCTTGATATTTTGTACCTCTTCATGAGAATGACCCTCTCAACTAATCAATCAACTGAAAAAATTATCAATTGATGCGAACCATGGACATAGCTGATACATAAAAATATCCTCTGATGCAATTTAAATCATTTTCCTCTTATTAATTGATTATTCCTTATTAATTAAACACATTAACTGACTTAAGTTTGTAATAAATTTCTTTTTAAATATAATAAAAAATATTGTTAATTTGTACAATGCACCAAATAAATAATAAAACTACAGTTATAATTAAAAAATAAGAAATTACATTTACATCTTTTTCTTTGAAAAATATTATTTTGAAAGATTCTCTATTGAACTTATCAGTCATGCAGGTGTTCAAATAGACAGTGGAAATTTTTACTGGCACTTTCTTCAGTTGGTGGATCACAACATGTTGAACATTCTGAATGCATCAAACCATTCCCTTTTCAAAGCATATTTAATTTGGGGGATGAGAAACTGTTTTACAAAATTTGCGGAAGCATTGTCACATAGCTGCACTGCTGAAAATGTTCATTTCTGACACATTGTATACGGACAAAAAGACATTACACTTGAGAAAAATTAATTTCTAATAATGCAAATTTTTCTCCAGGATTGCTCAAGCTTTTTATTTATCTCACACATTACTGACCTGCCAAGTATTTGCTTCCTTTTTTAAGTTTTGAAAACTTAAACAAACTTAAACAAACCATTTTTGTGATTTTATTAACTGAAATCACAAAAATGGTTAGTAATGTCTCAAAAATATTAGAACAGGCTTCATACTGTGCTTGAAAGTCCTTGAATTCTTAGGAGAGAAAAAAGGTCCTTCTATGCACTTTTACTCACTTTGATTTAAAATTTAGTCGCCACTCTTTGTTCCATGAAGCACAATTTTACATGCCTTGCTGACACAATCTGAAACATGATAATCTAGCATTGAATACCCTCTACTGGTTTATTCTAGTGGTTTCCAACCTGGGGTATGCAAAAATAATACCTGTAATAACTGAAATCACAAAAATGGTTAGTAATGTCTCAAAAATATTAGAACAGGGTTCATACTGTGCTTGAAAGTCCTTGAATTCTTAGGAGAGAAAAAAGGCCCTTGAAAGTGCTTGAATTTATTTAAATTTTAATGAAGGTGCTTGATTTTCGTTATTTGTTTTTATAGGTGCTTAATTTTTCTTATTCAGATGTTCAAAATTTAAAAAAAGTTCCAAGTGTTGAAAAAGATTAATCAATCAGGCAAAAATATTTGTTCTGAAATAGTTTTCCTTTCTGGAGATCAAAGTACGGGCATTTGTATTTTGCTTTCTTTTATACACTGAACTTGATCAGTTGATGCATGTACACATGGACATACTCAGGTCTTTGCAACAAATAGTTTTTCCTCTGCCTTCTATTGATTTTTAGTTGTTACTTATTCCTTGAGATATGTACTATAACGATACCAAGAAAGTGTACTTTCAATAAACTGTGGATGGAACAAGAAAGATACAAGCGTTAGTTCGAAGCAGTACCAAATTGCATATTCAGTTTCACTGAATCAGTTTCACTTTAAAGCAGTACCAAATTGCAGTTTCAATGCATTCAAGCTATGCTGTGTTACTTGGAAATTGGAGAATAAGGGAAAATCTGCATTAACAAACTCATATAAGAGCTATTTTCCATAATAATCATTTCTATTTTATATATATATAGACAGAGATAGATTTGATGTTGCAAAATGTAGGAGGATTGGAAGCGATATCATTGTTATTTATGCAGGGTTGGCATTTTTGCCAGGACAGTGGCAAAAACTGGAAAAAACCAGGGGAAAAATGAAAAAAACCGGCAAAAATGGAAAAAACCTATTTGTCTTTAATGTGTAATAAAATCTGCATGCTAATAAAAACAATAAAAATATAAACAATTAAATTTAACAGTGTACTATTTAGTATTTTAATTTAATTTGCTAATTAATTAATATTAAATAATTTAAATCTTTAAAAAATAGGTGGGATTCACTCTTACTTAAGAATTTAAGAACAAAATAAAAAATTACATACCTAATTTTTTTTTCTTAAGTCAGGGATATGTTTAAGAAAATTTTAGGTCCTTTAAAGGACCCTTCATAAAATAATTTATTTTAAAATAGGATCCTTTACAAAATTCTTTAACCTCAAACAGGACCCTTCATAAAATTATTTGTCTCTGAAATAGACGTTTCACCTTCAAATTGAACTTTTCACAAATTTAATCATTTAAAAATAAAATCTGCCCTGTTAATAAATAATTGAACTCACCAAAAAATATATTACTTAGTTTCTTTATATGTGAAGGTTAGAACCTGAAAACACTAATAATTTAAAATTCACAAAACTATGTCTAGAATTTTCACAAAGACAAGAAAAACTTCCTAATTTAACAAAAGCAGGACCCTGTGAGAAAAGTCTAGACAGACCCCTGTAAGTAAAGTATTTTATCAGTCATTAATATGTATATATTTTTTTAATTATCAAAAGATTTTATACAATTTTGTTATTTTTGTTTTATGTCATGAGACTTAAGGAATGTAAATATCTAAGTCTTTGGTACTATTTTATAGCTATTTATCTGATGAAACTAGTTTGTTAAAGATAAAATAAGTAAATTAAATTGAAAATTATATATTGAAAAAACTGTTATGGCTTATTAGGAAACTAGATTTTTTTTTCCGTCACTTTTACTCTCCAAGAAAGGAACAAAATGTTAAATTATGTAGATTTACTTTCAGTAAGTAGCCTGTTGTCTCTTTATCTTTTTGTATTATATTCCCCCTTTCCCCACCATAGCAGATGCTTGTCATGTATTGCTAAATCTTTTGAAAAATGAAGAGTTAAAACCACATTTTTCAAAACTAAATAAGATATTTGAACAAGCGATTTTGCCATGTCATCTTGTAGATTATTTGTTACATCGAAAGTACAGAGATGAACTTCTTAATTATGAACAAAAAGAAAGCTGTAAAGCATGGTTATCTAAAATCAATCCTGATCTTATATCTTATACTATTAATTTTAAGCTCAAAGAAAAACCCTTTCCTAGCTCATATTTTGCAGAAGTGATTAATAGTGTCAGTGCATGTAATTGGTGGAGAAATATTGAATAAGCTTGTGCAATTTCAAAAAACTTCTGTTCATTAGTAGCACACCTTCAAATATGCCAGCAAGTAGTGCTGCTATTGAAAGATTGTTTTCAAATTTTTCATTTGTGTAAACTAAGATTCAAAATAAGCTATCAAAAGATGCTCTTTCAAAACTTGTTTACTCCTATGCCATGCTAAAACAGCAAAATTTAGGTTGTGAGGAAGATATTGCTGAAAAAATTGAAATTTAATAGTTTTCTGCTTTAAATATAATTTTATATGAAATTAAATTTAGGTTACTATAACTGTTTCCTCGAATTTCTAACATATATAAACTATAAACATAAGTGCTTTACTCAGTCTCAACAGTTCTATTATGTAAATTATTAATAATTGTATAAACATGAATAAAGGAGTTTCTATTCATTTATATAAAATTGGAATTTATTTAATTTATAATCTTGTTATAAAAGTTACTATTCTTTCATAAAGTGTATAATTATACTTATTTAACTTAAAAGTTAAAATAAATTTAGAATAATATTGATTCTTCAATTAAGTATGCAGTTTATTTTTTCTTTCGTGAAATATTTTTTCTCTTTCTGGGGAAAAAATTAAATGGACAGTCTATTTTTGCCACCTTTTTGGCAAAAACCTATTTTTGCCGGGATGGTTTTTACCAGGTTTTTTCTGCGGTTTTTTTCCACCTTCAGCAAAAACTCGCCAACCCTGTATTTATGTATCGTGAATCATGGCTACCAACAAAGAGGAGCAGGAAAATGTTACGACCCTTGTAAGATTTAAAATTTTTTTTATTAAACAATTTAAGTTATTTAGATTTATTTCAATTTTGACTTTAAAAGATGAAATTTAATTTTTCTCACATGATTTTGTTTTTGATTAATCAAATTGTTATTTATTAATAACGTAACAATTAAACTCCCTTCCACAAAAAAAGAAAGTTCAAGTATCCTATATCTAAATTTACCCTTGATGCTGCCCATTTAATGAATTGGTTATTATTTTTATTGCATACTAACTACCCCACACGGCGTTACCTGTATCCCGATTGAATTTGTGTAATTTTATGTTTTTAAATAAAAATCTTTTAAAACAAACCTGTGATTGATGGCCCCACTAGTTTCAGCAGCATATTTCCATGCATTCTCTTCAACATTGCTTGGGATTTAATCGAATTTGCATGATTTTAAATTTTTAGAGGGATATCTTTCAAAAAGAAACTTATTGCTGTTAAAAACAAATAGGAATTGTTTTTTTAATAATTTTATTTTTAAGCAATTACTTTTATTATTTCTTGCTCAATATGCTAATTAATCCTCTTATTTCTTTTCCTCCTTCTTTTTTAATTTATGAAAAAAAAAAAATGTGTTTAAACATAAGTTTTTAATATTAATTTTTATATTAAGTACTTTATTTTCAAAAAAATGATGGTAGCCAAAATGAATTGATTTATGAAAGAAAAAGAAAATAGGATGTTGAGCCTGAAATTCTTCTTCAAATTTTATCTTATTTATTAACTTTTGTTTATTAAAAAAATGGACATTCTTTTAAGCTTACGATTGCACTTTTCGCTATAATAAGTGAGTAATTAAATTCATCAATGAATCTATTACCAGGGTCATGTGGAATAAAATAGTTTTTAAAACAGTGCATAGTTTTCAAAAAAAGTCGAGCAAGATTATTATGAACTATCGTCAACTGGCAATAGTTTCTTTAAGTTTTATAGATAGCTTGACAGACTACCAGCTATAAAAAGAGTGATTGAAATCTTGGAATATTTATGATCTTTCATTTCTTGTGTTCAAAAAAAAAAAAAAAAAATAAATAAATAAAAAAAAATAAATAAAATAAATAAGTAAAAAATAAAAAATCCCAATCCCAATAATTACATATATAATTCTATTGTATCTTTTTAAAAGATAAATTTATTGTTAAGTTGCATTTTCCTTCATCAGTTGTATCTTTGGTGCAGCCTTTCATAGCAAAATTTCAAACTGAAAAACCAATGCTGCTGTTTTTGCAGCTGATTTAACAAAATTGATTCAGCCATGCTAATTAGAAAACAAAATTCTTAAGGATGTGAAATAAAACATGTAACAGTTTCTAAACTTCCTTGTCTTGAATTTAAAGCTAATACAGTAAAACTCATTTAAGATACGAATTAAGAGACCGAGGAAATTTCATATCTCAAGTAGGATCGTACCTTATCCGAATAATTTTACATAGGTTTCCTTTTCAACGTACTGCAGATCATTTGTCTCTTAAGCAGGGTCGTATATTAAATGGGCATATCTTAAACGAGTTTCAGATATATTGAATTCTCTTGCTATCTTTGTTCATAAAGATTAGTCTTTGTTGGAGATAAATTTTTTAAGAATCCAACAGTACAGCAATCTGTTAAAGAAAGTGGTGTTATTACACTTAAATGAGAAATAAATAAGAGACTTCATTTGTGTAATGATGAAAAAAATTATCAATAAAAAAGTCCAATAAAGTGTAGTATTGTGTGCAATTCATTTTGTTTAAATCTTGGTAAAATTGTGTGTGCGGGACAAAGAAAACTGCATTTCACAAATGAAATCTAGCATAAAAGCCTTCCACAAAAGTGGTTGATTCCCAGAAGATGACTGTGAAGTCATTTGTTTGGATTGTCAGGATTTTCTTGAAACTACAAATTTATCAAGTTTAACAAACTTTGATGAAACGTTGGTTTAACAAACTTTGAATGGAAATATTGATTGACTTTTTTAGGATCATATGTTTGTTAAAAGACTTGTTAAAGTTTTTAATGTTGCCAAACTTGCATTGCTTTTGTCTCATAGGCAAGCTTGTCTTGAGAAAAAGTTCTCAATCAATAAAAAATATTAAATTAGAAAACCTTAAAGAACATCCATATACTTCTTTAAAGATTATAAAAGATTACCTAGAATATTGTGGTAGTATACCAATAAAGAAAAAGCTCCTTCCATCTGCATCTTGCAATGGCAGACAAATGTACATTATGTACTTGGAGGATCAAGAAAAAGAGAAAGAAAAACATATCACTTGGGCAGGGGGGGAGGGACTTGAAAATTATGTAAAGAAAAAGAAAAGAGTAGATGTTGACATAAAATACCATTTGTGATTCAGCTGATGACTTATTTTTAAAGGCAGAGCCTACAAAAAAAGACATTTTGCTTACAATCAAAGAGGCCTGTGAAAAAATGTTAAAAGAAAAAGACTGAAGTTAAAAATTTTGGATAAAGTTGCAATTAAAAAGCTTAAATGCTGGAAAGATAGTCTTATTTAAAATGCAATAAATTATTCATGTTGCAATATGCAAATTTTTCTATTATGTGTGTGATATACTTTTTTGAAAAATGATTTAGTGAATTAGTTAAAGCAAGCTATGGAAAAATTTTTAGTTTTTTTTTTTTTTAAATGGTGAATAATATTATCATAGTACAAAATTATCAAGTGTCTATTTTTGTCTAGTGTTAGCCCAAAATATTGAAAGTAGAATGCAAAAAGATTTTTTTTTTTTCAGAACCTTTCTCATAACATTTCACATTTAAGACTTTCCTACTGAATGTTATGTTTAGCATTCACCTGAAAATATGTGAAAATGAAAAATAATCTTTTTTTCTCTTGATACTTTTATAATGTAGTATTTTAAAACATTAAAATTTTCATTTCTGGAAAGGTGCTTGAAATTTGGGTTAGGTGCTTGAATTTTATCACAGAAAGATAGTATGAACCCTGTTAGAATTCACAATGTAATTTGTATTGATTTATCATATGGTTGTGATAAGAAGATAAAAAATGAAATAAAGCATGTTTGCATTATCTAGTTGAGTGGGAGGTATAGGTGCAGATTTATGGTCACTAGTCACCATCAATTTTTCGCATCTTAGTTGCCATTCTTTAGTGAATTTTGCTTTTTTTTTTTTATCATTTTACAAAAATCACATTTCAGGGTTGCCATGCTACCTGGAGAACCGGGAAAACACAGGGAATTTTAAAATCCCCTTCTAAAACAGGGAAAATCCATGGAATTAAAAAAAAAAATCCTAAAAAATCTGGAAAACACAGGGATTTTTTTCCCCTACCAAATCCAGACATAAATTATTTTTTTCAACTTTAATTTTAAAAGCTGAATATTATCTTATGTGATATTTTTTAAGATAAAAAATGAACCTGTGTTGTGTATCAAAGTTATCCCTTATTTGATGTGCCCTGTATCTTAATATAAATATTAATTTGAATGCATAAAGTAAGCAGTTTTTTCTTTTTTCCTTTCTTTTTTATTTCTGCAATTTTTGTGATATGTTCAAGATAATTAATTTTTAGGTAAGATTCTTTAAAATTTTATATTCTTTAAATTATTAGATACAAAGTTTTTAGATATTTTAACATTCATTTACAAATATTTCAAAGTATTTTTTAGCAGAATGTTTGAGTATCGCTTTATTGTTTTTATTATTAATAATGTAAAATGTAGGATTCAATAATAAGTGTAACAACTTTAAAGGGTTTTTTCATTTGCTCATATCATATAATGTATTATATTTGTTCAATTAATTGGGTAATGGTAAATTATAAGATGTCTAATTAGCCTATATACACGCATATATTTTTGCCCACTCATAGAATAAACCGGCTGCAGTACAGGGAAAACACAGGGAATTTTTTTTTCAAGATCAGAGTGGCAACCCTGCATTTTTTCGCCATCTTCTGATGAGAATCGAGCGTTTTTCATGATCCTTTGACGGAAATCTTGTGTTTTTTCACAATCCTCTAATGAAAATCTCCTTGTTTTTAGCATTCCTCTAACCAAAATTGCAGGTTTTTTTCTGCGATTCTTTGGCGAAATTCAGAGTTTTATGGAGATCCTTTTATAAAATTTGCATTCTTTTTGCAACACTTTGATGAAAGTCACGCTTTTTTTGCAATTATTTGACAAAAATTGGAAATTTTTATGCGATTTTTTTATCCTATTTTTAAATTTGAATTCCTGAATTTTTTTGCCCATATGAACGTTATTGCTTTTATGTTTTTCTTTCACTATGTGGAGATTGGTTTATTTAGGTTTAGGAGTTACTGGCTCCTTAAAAATTATGGAAATCTGCACCTATTGTGGAAAAAGATAGGCATGTTTATGTGAAATAGGGGTACTCCAAAATGAAAAGCATTAGAAAGAGGTGCGTGGAGGAAAAAAGGGTGGGAAGCACTGGTCTATTCCATCCTTCAGTTTCACATTGCATTTACATACCTAGCTGAAAAAGAACTAGTCTCATTACTTATTTGGTGCACTGCATATTTACAAAAAAATATTTATTGTATTAGATATATAAGTTTAATTTAATAATGTTATTTCACCTTCACCATAATTATACATTTTTATGGGGAAAAAAAAAAAAAATACTTTGGATATTTCCTTTTATTGTAATAATTTTCCATGTTAATATTTTTGAAGTTGTTTTCAATGCAATCCTAGAATTGAATGTTTCATCCAGAAAAAGTAACTCAATGCACTTTAGAACATTTTTTTTCTTCTTTTTAAAACTTTTTCATTTGTCTTGTACTAGGTATTTGCTTAGGATTTCAATTAGCAGTTGTGGAATATGCTAGAAATGTCTTGGGCTGGGAATTTGCTCATACTTATGAAGTTGTAAAAGATGAAACATATGATAGAGAAGAAAATGGCACTAGAAATGAAAATGATTCTAGAAAATTTGTGGTAAGTCTATTTTTTTTTCAGAAATGTTTCTTTAGAAAGCACTGAATATGGAATATTGCTATTGATATTAATAACAAAATACATTTTAATTCAGGTATACACAGAACATTCTTAAGTGTGATATTACTAATCCACCTACCACCCCCACCTTTAGACACTGTAATGAGTTGTTCCTATTCTAGTAATTTTTGCAGTTTTATCATCTGCATGTAGTGTTGTAGAATTTGTGAAATTCTGTGAATGAATTTCTATCTTTATGCATTTGCGATATACATTCACTACCTAAACATTGTGCGGAAGTTTCCTGTTTTGCATCGTTAAATGCCATACTAGATAGTTCTTCATAAATTGTAACCATCATCGATCCACAATTTCTTTTATTTTAAGAGCTATTTTCTTTCTACATTCAGAAGTTGCTAGTCTGTTATTTTATATATTTATTTTCAGGCAGAGATTGCACTTGAAATCGCAATAATACTTTTTCTTATGAAAATTTTTATTCAAATTAATTTTCCATTTTTCTTCTGTTCTTGATTACTTCTATTATTTTCTGTGCAACATGCGTTTTGTGAATCTTGAGTGAGCAGGGCTCCCAAATGGTCCCCTTTTTCCCGCCAAAGTCCGCTTTTTAGAAAAAGGTCCGCTTTGGTCCGCTTTTATGTGTTTTGGTCCGCTTAGTCCGCTTTCAATGACTAAAAAACGAAGAAATTGTTCATTTAGAAGACAAAAAATATTTCATCCCAATGTGTTCACGTGACTCGTTCGCAGGTGTTTTTACTTTTTAAAAGTACTTCAGTAACAATAGGCTGCTATTGAATTAATTAGTCTCATGGATTCTTATTGCTGATGAAAAATAAAAAAAATGTAAAAGAGAAAAAAAAAGAAAAAAAAAAAACAGAAGAAAAAGTAAGTATATACTATATTGTAATTTGACGAGCATGTTTCTTACATTAACAAAATAAACTATGCCGATCGCACTTTCATTTTCCATATTTGCATCGTAAGATGTAGATACCCCTCTGGAGAGAGACAAAGGGATACCTTATTAATTTTTGCGAAATAACTTTTTTACTTTCGCGAAATTCCGTTTTCATTCTTTTAAAATTGTAATCAAGATTTATTAATTTCATGATTTAAAAATATATATTATTTTCTAACTATAATAATTCCATAAGAGTAGGAAATTAAACTTTTAAAGATACATTGCTTTCAGATTTATTTTTTCACCTATCTGAAAAAAAAAAAAAAAAAAAAAAAAAACATTGGAGTTGCGTTCATCTGTTTTTCTTTAGGGGGTGTGGAAAAACATTCACATTTTCTCCCAAAAAATGGTATGTTCGCTAAGTTATGGCTGTCTGCTATTAGGTTTTAAACTCAACAACCAATCAAAAAGATAACTCTTAAAAATAATAAAACAAAAGTAAGTATTTTAGGGTTTATATATAAAGTAAATAAAAACCAGCCAATGCTTCAAATTTTAGATAACAAACTTAAGGACCAGACACATAGCACTAACTTCTTGCGGTTAGGCGTCGCTATTTTTGATCTTTCGTGTCGGCGCTTTGATGTATAAATTGCTTTTTCAGTGAACTTTTTTTAACTTCAAGAGAGAAATCGAACTCGAAATCAGTTGACAGCTTTACGACTGAAGATGGGGTAGATAAAACTCTCCCTTCCTTTCTCAATTTGGTAGGGTCAGTCCCCCAAAAATCATTTAAAGAGGTTTCACCTTTGTTCCGTTCGGAAACAAAGATAGATTTATTGCTCTGTTAGTGTAATAAAAAGTAGTGCTGTTCGCTCGCAGCCTTAATTTTTCTTTGAGCATTTTACACTGAACGTGTCGGTTATTTTGCGCTGCTTCATCAATTTCGATTTTTCGGTGATAACCTTTCTCTTTTATTCTATAAACGAACTTCAGTTCCTGTCCTGTAGTTTTTTTCCCTCCCTAAATCGTTAGCTAAAAAGAAATAATAAATCTATCCATGATTACTTTGCATGGCAAAACATATTATCCACCCAAAGAAAATTATCTGATTGCGTTAACATTCGACTTCGGATGTCACTTAATGAAGTGGGGGGGGGGGGGGGGAAACGAAAACAAACCACAATTTTTTTTTTTTTTTTTCCCTTGGCAGCTTCTGTTAATTGGGCGTTTTCAGCAGGCGTCGTAACTTTTTATTAACTTGTTATATTTTAATAAAAATTTGTTAAACTGCCTAATTTACTATTGTTACAACTTGTTGAAAATTTGAAAGAAATCTGCCAATTTACTTAGAAAATATGGATTTTTTTTTTTTTTTCCAAGCTGTAAGGGGGAAAAAAGGTGGTTTTTCATTCCATTTCTTGTTTTGTTTGCTTTCAACTATCTTAACAGATTTTTTTTCTGCACTTTTAAGCAATGTAAATTTGTTAACACATTAACGGAGTCTTTTATATATTTAAAAGAATAAAATTTGAATAGTTAAATAAGAAAAAAATAATAATAATAGTTATGAATCATCACAGCTGCATTGATGCGCGTGTCGCGCAGTGTTGAATTCAGACTTTTTTGTAGGAATTTCTGCGACTCTTGGGGGAGGGGGGGGGGGTTGTACTTTTTCACTATTCAAAACATAAACTCAAATCTGTCAGTAGGGGAAATTTCATTGCTCTGAGCAGGAATACCCCCCCCCCCCCCTCCATGAATTCAACACTGGATCACGGGCATTACGGAAGAACAGATCGTAAGATCATTTACCGAAACCAGACATGTGGTATGAAAAAAGTATGAATATCTTTATTGTTTAAAAATAATTTTAAGAGTAGAGAGGTTTTAGATCCGGTTTTAAAAATTCCTAATTTAAAATGTTTTTTTTTAAATGTATGTTTTAAAAAATAATAAAAATAGTTAGCAAAACGTCCGGACTTTGTTTGATTTCCGAATTTTGGATATCGGATTTTTAAGACTTTGTTCTGTGCATTTGAACCTCAAAACTCCGGGCATTCAAATTCCGGACATTTTGTCAATTTCAATTTTATTAACTTTAAATTTTATCAAATGCAGTTAAATTCTTTTAACTAACTAGACATTATGTATATCGATATATTCTGGTGTAATTTTTCATAATGATTGACGGTTAATTAAAGATTTTATTGTTACAAAAACTGAAAAGTTAAAAAACGGCATTAAAAAAAAAAAAAAAAAAAAAAAAAAAAGTGATATATTTATTTGAAGCTTCATATATTCTAATTCTAATAAAATCACTCAAGTACGTATTTATAATAACAAAAGAAGCAACCATGAAACTTGGTTTTCTTTTGATTGAAGTAAAAGATAAACACACTTGATAATGACTCTATTAACACCTGCTCTTTATCCAACAGAATGATCAATCCAGTATCACATGGCCTTTTAACCTTAACGCGCATATTTGACGAGGTTGATATGTTTGTTTTGTTTCTTTGAGAAAAACTTTGAATGCAATAGGAAAACAAGGTTTTTTTTTTTCTTCTCTCCACAATTGTTTGCAAAATTTGTCCCCTGCCCCCCAGGATCTTTTAACAGAATTAGCAATTTTTTCTGCGATTATTATTGTTTTTTTTTTTTTTTTTTTTTTGTGGTGGGATTATTTATCGAAATTTTTGATGTTTTTTTCCGTGACAGACTGACAAAACACACTATTTTTTTTCTCCCTCTCTCTGTATATATATTTATTGTCAGAAGAATCATAGTTTTTCAGCAACATTTTGGAATTGCTTGTTGTTTTGTATATAGTTATTTTATAAACGCTTCTTCTTCTTCTTCTTCTTTTTTTTTTTTTTTTTTTTTTTTTTTTTCTTGTAAGTATTTGATATTTACATAATTGTGACATTTTTGAACAGATTGTTTTTTATTTCCAGAAATTTTTGCCTTAAATACTTAATGGCTAAATATATTCTGATAATAAATTTGTTAGATACATTTTAGCTAAGATTAATAAATTTGTTTGATACATTTTAGCTAAGATTACTTTTTATTTTAATGAAAATCAGTTTGCTATTGTAAATATTAAAAAAATCAAGACTTTGAATTACAAGTACAGGCTCTTTTAAAAGAAAATTTTCAAGGTAAATGTTATACTACTATTTCACTTCTTGCAGTAGAATATTTAATTGTATTCAAATATAATTGTACAATTTCTACAACAATATTTGAAATTGTTTAATGATATCCTTGTAAAGTTGTTCCTTATAAACATGTTTACTGTAATGTAAAAAAAAATTTGCTAATATATTTAGTAAAAATAAATGGTCCCCCAAGGTCCCCTTTAAAAAAATGGTCCCCCAAAGTCCCCTTTTTTTAAAAAAAAAAATGGTCCTCCAAAGTTCCCTTTTTTAAAAAAAAATGGTCCCCCAAAGTCCCCGTTTTTAAAAAAAATGGTCCCCCAAAGTCCCCTTTTTAAAGAAAAATGGTCCCCAAAAGTCCCCTTTTTAAAGAAAAATGGTCCCCTTTCCCCCTTTTTGCGACATAAAATGTGTTGGGAGCTCTGAGTGAGTTTTCATTTTCTGATTTCACATTTTTTCTAGCATCTTAATTTTCAAAGAATCATATTTAGACGATTTAATTCATGATTTGACAACAGCACCCAATTTTCAAGAACACTGTAGAGTAAGAAAATTGATTATAAATCATCTGCAATTTCTATTTTCATTTCTTCGAGTTTATCAGCTATTTTGAAAAAAAAAAAAATAAATATATTTAAGTGTTTAGACATTGTTTTATTTTTGGATTTTTTTCTAAACAAAAGCTCTTTTAATAGAGTTGCCTTTTTAGTGGATCGCCTCAATACATAATTTTCTTATAATTTATTTTATACAGCACTTGAAGTCATATAATGCTTATTGTGACATAGTTCACTAGGATTTATGTCAGGAATTATGTTAGCCCAAGCTTTTCGATCAGCTTCAAGTTGTTTCTTTTCTTCTGCTGTTCTTTCATACAATTTTACTTCTTTAACAGTTATGTAATCCCAATAGTGACTCTTTATTAATGCAGCTTCAATTTGAGGCTTCCAGCTATGAAAGCTATCTTTGTCAAATTTTTCAATCATTGTTACATCAGACATAGTTACACAGAATCTCTTGAAATCCATGATGATGAGACTTTTAATGTTATTGACTTATGGTAGGGATGCACAACCTGTGGCCCGTGAATTTCGTCAATTTAAAACTGGAAAAAATTGCAATTTTTGTACATATGTCACACAAAAAAATCCTAAATTTTGTCAATTTACTGCGGGAAAATATAAAATTTCGTCATTTAAGAATCACAAATTTCGTTTATCGGCACGAAAAAATCACAAATTCCATTGATCAAATGCGAAAAAAGTCAAATTTTATTGATGAGGATCGGGAAAATTGTCAGTTTTGCTCATCAGAGAGGGGAAAATCGCGAATTTTGCTCATGAGACTCGGGGAAAAAAAGTAGCAAATTTTCCCGATTGGGCACGAAAAAATCATGAGTTTTTTGGACCAGGCATGGAAAAATCACGGATTTTGTCGGATGGACGTGAAAACTCACACATTTCGTTGATCAAGCAAGAAAAAAAATAATAAATGTTGTTGTTCCTCGAAAAAATTGCAAATTATCATCGGATGGAAAAATAGCATATTTTCTCGGTTTATCGCATGAAAAAAAAAAAAGCGAATTTCGTCGATAAGGCACAAAAAATCGCAAACTTTGTCGATCAGAGACAAAAAAAAAAAAAAAAAAAAAAAAAAAAAAAAAAAAAACCAGCAAATTTCACTTATAAGACACGGGAAAATCGCGAATTAAGTGATGACGCATAGAAATATTGCAAAATTCGTTGATCAGCTGTGGAAAAATCGTGTTTTTGTCAGTTTATCAAGAGAAAAAAATCGCGAGTTTTATCTTGCCGCATAAAAAAATGCAGATTTTGTCAATGTTAATACAAAAATCACGAATATTGATACTCGGTCGAAGAAAAATGTGTATTTTGTCAATTTACAGCGAAAAAAGCGCACATTTTGTCGATCCAAGACCGAACAATTGCGAGTTTTATTGATCGCATTTCGAAAAATAGCAAATTTCTTTGGTCGGAGATGAGAATATTGCAAATTTTGTTTGTAACACGCGGAAAAATTGCTAACTACGTTGATCAGACTGGAATAAAATCGAGAATTTCATTGATCATGCGGAGTAATTTCGCGATTTTCGTCGATTGGCTTTGGAAAGATCACGAATTTCGCCAATAAGCTTTCTAAAAATCTCAAATTTGATTGATCGGCTTCAGAAAAATCCCGAATTTTGTTGATTAGCTTCGAAAAAATCACGAATTTTGCCGATCCGAAGCGGAAAATCGCGAATTTCGTCGATTAGGTGCAGAAAAATCACGAATTTCGTCGATCAGGCGCGGAAAAATTGCAATTTTGTTATTCAGTCGCATTAAAATCGCGTATTTCGTCAATCAGGTTTGGATGAATCGCCAATTTCGTCGATCATGCGAAGGAAAATTGTGAATTTCGTCTATCAGCTTTGCAAAAACCACGAATTTCGTCTATCAACTTTTTAAAAATCGCGAACTGAGTCTATTGACTTTGTAAAAATCGTGAATTTTGTCGATCGGCTTCATGAACATCGTGAATTTTGTCTATCGCTTTTGTAAAAATTGCAAATTTCCTAGATCAGGCGTGGAAAAATCGTGAATTTCGTTGATCGGCTTTGTAAAAATCGTGAATTTCGTCGATTGTGCGAAAGAAAATAGCGAATTTTATCAATTGACTTTGTAAAAATTCCGAATTTTATTGATCGGCTTCGTAAAAACGCCAATTTCATAGATTGGCTTCAGAAATACGCAAATTTCTTTGATCAGGCGCATTGAAATTGGAAATTTTGTCAATCGGGTGCGGAAAAATTACAAATCTCGTCGATCATGTGCAGAAAAATCATGAATTTCGCCGATCATACGAAGGAAAATAGCAAATTTCATCAACCAACTTTGTAAAAATCACGAATTTTATCGATCTCTTTGTAAAAATCTTGAATTTCGTCGATCGGCAAGGTAAAAATCGCAAATTTTATCGATCAGGCGCAGAAAAATTTAAAATAACGTAGATAAAAAAAATCTTGTTAATCGGTTCCTCTCTCCTTCGTTCATAAAATTCACATTTTTTGGCACCAGCCATTTATGCTCTTTTTTTTTATAGCACTTTTAATAAAACAAAACATAATCTCCTGAATTATGTCAAGGAATATCTTTAAATCTAGAAAATAATCCTTGCTATATCTGTTATATATAAAAATGTAAAAACTGCTGATATATCCTTAACATCTGAATTGGGTATTTTGACCGGGTAAGTGAACTTAAATGGGTACTCCCCCCACCAATCACACACATACACTCTCCTCTGAAACCACATTTTTTTTTTAATCAGATGGTAGGCTGCAGATCACCTCCTCTAACTCAAATTCTCTCCATGTTATTGATGTGGCCCTCGACCACCCAGATATATTTGAAAGTGGCCCTTCTCTTCAAAAGGTTGTGCACCCCTAATTTATGGAATAATATGCTGGCTCGGAGATCTTGACGCATTGTCACTGCACGCATGCAAATATGCACATGGATAGGAGAAAATGTACATTGTAGTCCAACAATTTTCCTGTTGAAGTTATTTTTTAAATGATTTTTGTAACCACACTCTGTCTCAATATTAATTTTGTTATACACCTATTATTGTTAAGTACATCCATTATTTTAAAAGGTTATTAATTTAATTAATTTGTATTTTATTTTTAGAATATGTGTTGAAACTCAAAAATGTATTTAGTTCAGACAATTTGTAAAATGCTTTTAAATAAAATATTTTCTTTCTCTTGTTTTATTTCTTTTATTTTTTATGAAGGATTTCTGTCTTTCATTTGTGAGAAACGGAAAAATTTGTATTCCATTTTTTTGTTTAAATTCTACTGACCTTCTTGTATATTCTAGTGAATTTAAGTTTAAAGATTTGATTAGTATAATTATATGAAATTGCATATATTTCCCTTTAAGTGTGATTTGTGAGTTACATTCTTTAAATTGCTTTTTCATTATATCAATATGTTCAACAGGATGAAACTTGTATGAATTATTAAATTTACCAGATATTTTCATGTATGTTCCGTGCGGTATGTTTTATGTAATTAATGTCAGATTTTCTATAATGTATGCAGTTAATTAAAAAAGAAAGAAAAGAATGTTTGGCAAAGTAATCTTCCTGGCTCTAATAATGGAAAAAATAGGTAAAAGCTAAGTTTTAGTATTTTATGGTGTACACAATTAAGGTTTTTATAATATTGTATTGCTATAATTAGCAACTAAATGAACTTAAATAATTTTATCCGTTTAACACTCTGTGATTTTCTTTATATTGATATTTTTAACTATTCAGTAAAAATAATGGATGTGAATCTTATCCTAATAGCTTGATCAAAATTTCTTTTGTTTCCAAAGAACAAATTCTAATTTTTTGTCTTGTGCAGCCATCTGACATGGACAAAATAAGTGCTATTTTTCTTTAGATTATTCCAGATTAAAGGTAGAGATCATTTTGACCAAATTTATGACACATACTAATGAAATTTATATTGTTTTTAGGTATGTATCAGATATAGTATATGGTGCAGTAAAGGGGTTAATTTTGTGTGTATTTCTGAAGCTGGCTTACTGAGTTTGATGAGTTTCGATATTTATAAGAATGGTGAAGCAGGCATTATTCTGAAACATGTATTAGAGTAAAATATTTTGCCTATGATTTAAAAATAGTAGAATCTGATCTCTGTAGCAGATTTAACATTATACAGAATGCACCATGGTGATCTGTTAATACGGTATATTGTTTCTCCCCCCCCCCTCCCCACACACGCACACAACTTGATTACATATGCTTTTTTGAATATGTAAATATAAATGCTGCCATCATTGGTATTGATGAAAAAGTTAAAATTATCTATTAGATTAGTTTTTGAGATACTTATTGATTATTTTCGGTGTCTAAAGAGGGAATATTTTAAATGTGCCCAGAAAAGGAACACAGTTGCAGGGTTGCAAAAAACCAACCTAGGTGGGGTTTTCTAGATTTTTTGTTTTTTTAAGAGATGAGTGTAGGGGAAGTCATTTATTTCTAGAAAGTATGTATTGTATTAAAAAATCGTCTTATATTTTTGTTAATTAACTTAATATACAAATAATTTTCATGAAATAACACAAATAAATCAGTGTGAAAGGTTGTAAAAAAGTTTTTACTTCGTATATTATATAATAACCACATATCACATATTTAAAAGTTACTTTAGTAAGTTACTTTTTACCTGTATTCCCCACGAAGAACACATTATATAAGCAAATTTTTTATCAATCAAAGGATGCTTGATAATATTTTCAAAATATCTTATATCTATGCTTCATGGTATAGAACAGTTTATTTTTTGAACATAATACAGAATTGTTTCTAAAAATATATAAAAAATGATTTCAATTATCTAAATAACCAATTGTAATT
>OZ025297.1:296296415-296401415 GCA_964019185.1 Maratus speculifer | reverse complement strand
ATTTAATTTGAAAAATTTGAAATAAGGTTATAATATTTATATAATATTTAACAGTGTTTATTTATTAACAAACATGGATGGTACAATATGTAATAGGAAATAATATTTAAGGGTAAAAAAACAAAAAACCTGATTTAAACAAAATTATTTAAAAAAAAAGTTTTTTTTAAAAAGTTTAACTCATTCTTCTTTTTTTATTTATTAATTTATTTATTATTATTATTTTTTTAACCAACCCTGGCCAAAAGTAAATTGGTCAAATTTGTATCCAGTTGAGAACTTATAATGAAATTTTTTATTAAGAAATCTTGCTATGAATGATCTTGTCATTTTTCATCTATGCAAAATGTCGTAATTAGCTATGTATATTGATTTTGGCTCCTCCCCATAGTATTAACAAGTTTTTAAAAGAATTAATTACATTATTTTATTTTGACAATTTTGGCTTTGTCAAATTTGGCAGTACACCCACAATCTGTTTTGATAGGATAGTGTAACTTTTTAAACACAAAAGTTAAAAAAACTAATATAAAAGTTGCTGAATTTTAAATATTATTGATCAATAATGTCATAGATTGTAAAAACCCTAATAAAATCTGCTTTAATGTGGATTTTATTGGTTTTTTTAGAGTGAATTTTACCCCCCCCCCCCCCTCCAAAAAAAAAAAAAAAAAAAAAAAAAAAAAAAAAAAAAAAAAAAAAAAAAAATTGAGTAGGTAGGTTTTTTGTAACCCTGAAGTTGGAGGTTAAAAAAACAACTATCTGAAAAAAATTACCTTTTCCCCCTCCTTTTTTGTCTGACCTATGAAAAATAATCTGCAAAATATCTTTTTGCCACTGATTTAAATAGCATTAATATCTCATTGATAAAGAACTAGAAACAATTTCTGAAGTACAGTGCTTGTAATTCTTGTCTTTTACATTTTATTCATTATTTCAATTCATCAATCCTTGTATAATTTTATTCCATAATGCAAATTAAATATATAAAAATCTTTTTCATAAATCTTTTATTTCAATTATCATTTCTAAGTTTTAAAAAATCTAGTCATTTAATTATATAATATTTTAAAATATTAATTACACATTTATTTCCTCAAATTGTCTGAAAAGTTATTAAACAAATAAATAAATAAAATTATAAAAAATTATAAAAATAAAATAAAATAAATAAAATAAAAAATGAAACATGCTAAATTATCTGCACATTTTTAAAAATTCATTTTTTAAGCATAGGCTAAAATAATTTGTTTATAATAGTATAATATTTAAACCATATAATAGATAAAATCTTATTTGAAATAAGAATTTGCTTAGGCATTATGTTATTGAAAATTAATTTATTAATAAGCAAGTTATTTATTAATTTATTAATATCCAAGTTTAAGCTTAGCTGCCATGAAGTTTATTTAATAAAATTATTTAATAGTACTTATTTAATTTCATTTATTAAGAAAAATTTCTTGTTTAAAGTGTAGTTATTTGACTTAAACTCCCTTTCGCAGAAAATTGGTAGGTATGATTTAAGCAATGAACAGTGAACACATTTTAAAAATAAAAGAACAATCTTTTAACTTGTTAACATCTACCCATTATGATTATAGCAATTTTTGATATTGATCTTTCATACGAATAATATTTTATTTTACATGAAGGATTGCTTACTTAAATAAATGCCTTAGTTTGCCTTACTTAGATGTTGCTATATTTTATTTTGTTTAGGTAATTGAAATGCCTGAACATCATACTGGAATTATGGGTGGTACCATGAGACTAGGAAAGAAAAGGACTACATTTAAAACCAAAGATTCCATATTACGTAAGTTTATGTGAATTTGCATCATATTAATTAATCTAAATAATTGTTATTATTTTAACTAGGACCACATTTATTCGTTTTCTTCATAAATAATTTAATGCAGAAGTATTAAATGGAATTTTAAAAAGTGGGACTGCAATTTTAAATAATACAGATGTACTTTTATGATTTATAAAATAAACAGAAACTTTTTTGTTTTTTAACTTATATTTTTAGTTATTCTATTATTGTGCCTTTAAAATTGGAGATGTTATGTTTTTTTTAAATTTTTGCCACATTTCTTGAATTTATTCTCCTGGCCAGAAACATTAAAATGATTTAAAAGGTGTGATTGATCTCCAATCTCTCCCAAGAGCAAATGTTTCAAACAGAGTGTTTTGGCATTACTGGTGTACTATAAAAATCAGATATGTTGAATATCTAAAATATTACATATATAATATTATATTTGTAAAAAAAAATATAGAGAGAAGATATTTTATAGGTCTCTGCCCTTATTACAAAATGTTTCATTAAAATCAAAAGGATATATTTTTTTTTCAGTAAAGAAAGAATTCTTTAAGATTTTTCCTGATTTCTGCAATTTTTACTAAATTGTTTTCTTGTGTTCAAAATTTTCTAAAATTTTTTTCAATGCTTTTTATGAGGAAATTGCAGTGTTACACTAATTTTACTTTATAATAGTAATTTAGCTTTTATTTAACATAAGTTTTAGCATTAGCATCATGTTAATTGCATTTCAATATTTAATTTTTATGCAATTTATTGATTACAAGCAAATTTAGCCTTAAAATTTTTGATTTTTCCCTGCCCTCTTTTTTTTCTTTCTTTTCTGTAAAATTAAGATTTTTTCAGTAAAGCCACAAATACCTCTGCCTAAATAATTTTTAATAATTCTACCAGTGTGTTCTACTATTAAAATCATTTGTTTATCAATTTAAAAATGAAATACACTACTACGGATTAGAGATATATAAGAATAGAATAATATAAATAAAGGAAGTATTTCGTAATTTACTTAAATTTTTGTCATCTTATTTTAGTTTATTAAAAAGTTGTTTTGTGCTGTATTAATTTTTAGATACACTAACTGTGCATGTAAATTTGCATGAATTTCAAATTTGAAATTAAGGTATGTTTGCATAACCATATTTCTAGATTATCTGATCAGTTTTTTCTATTTCTGACTTTCAGGGAAACTTTATAATAACCAAGAAAGTATTGAAGAGCGGCATCGGCATCGTTATGAAGTGGACAAAACTTATGTGCCTGATCTGGAAAAAGCTGGGCTGAAATTTGTTGGAGAAGATGATACACATGAAAGACTGGAAATTCTTGAATTATCCAGTAATTACATTTTTCTTCTTTTTTTTGTTTGTATGAGGAATAAATGTTTGTCTGTCATAGCTATTTTACTCGTAAACTAAATATGTCATTTTCTACAATAGAATATGAATATGAGAGAATATGTAGAATATGAAAAATTCACAACTTTTAATGATATATTTGTGTAATGCAATATTCAGTAGCAGTATAAAAGAAATGTACATCAAATTGTTAAAAACAGACTAATTTAATAAGAATTAATTACATAAATTCAAACATACATCTACACATCTTCATTCACATTTTTTCCCACACACTTTTTTTGTGAAAATCTCATTTTTGTATTACATAACATATTTAGATTTAAAAAAAAAATATTTCAACATCATAATAAAAAAAACTTAATTATGCGTATGAATGTAGTCAGTAAAAGTATTAATTATTGTTCAATGCATTTAAAGTGCAATACATAAATGAATTATAATACTTTAAGTAACACTGGTCTTCAAAATAAAACTTACAATATGCTTTAATATTAATTTGAGGTCACAGTATATGAATTAACCAACCATTAAAATGTTGATGTATGCTCTCAGTGTAAAAATATAGATGTGCAAATTTAAGATTTTCTCCAAAAATATGTATTTTAAAATTAATATTTAAACAATGTGGGAAATTTTTAATTTATAATTTTTCTAATAGAAATCACTTTTGAAAACCTTCAAATATGTAATCCAAAATTACAGCTCATTCAATCAAGTGTTGTGTCGCTTCCCAATTTAAGAAAGGCTAACACTAACATGTGGTAGAATATAATACATCCTACGGAACTTAAACATAAACCTAAATAATTAAAACTTCAAGGATAATCATTTAATATAAAAGAATCGTATAATATAATCAAGTAAATTGCCTAAAATCAAAAAGGGAACATAAATATACATATGCTGCTGTGGGATATAAATAATTAAAGACTTGAATCATGAAATTAAATTTTAACATCTATTTATTTAATTTAAATATTGAATTAGTCGAATCATTATGAAATACAATATTAATTTTTTCATTACCCCGGGGAAACAAAAAAATGCAATAATACCTTAAAGATTCAATTACAGGCTAACAGTCTATTGACATCAGTCTGAGTACAGTTTTTTCTCTAGTATTCGGAGGTTTTTTGGAGATTTCATTGTCATTGAAAATAGTTGATTCCTCGCCAAAGTCCTCTGCTACCGTTAGTTCGACTCGCTCCTTCCTTCAATTCTTCGCCGGTCACATCTTACTGCCGATCCTCTTCACTGAAATCGCTGTATCATGCAGTCCGGCATTCACTTTCTTCTCACCACCGCTAGTCAAATCCAATCTCCTCGCCCGAGGCGTGCATTCTTCTTTTTATGGTCATGCCTCATCACTCAATTTCCCGGTGTTTAGACTAAAGAATCTGTTTGCTTGCTGACATCTATTTGCGTTATTTATTTTGGTTGTTCAAAAATTTTTCATTTATTTAATTAATTTATATTGCATTTACAGGGTTCATACTCATCAGGGGAATATGGGATTCCTGGGAAAATCAGGGGATGAATTTTAGATTGTAAAAATCAGGGGAATCTCAGGGGATAATGCAAAAAATTTCCCAAACCTGGGAAAACCTGTCAAAATGACAGTATATTCTGAGAAATTGGAGGCAATTGTTACTGTCCGCGTGCTTTATTATCATATGTAATATAAAAACATCAGTAATTTTTTATATGGAAAAATTGTACATCTCGGAAAATACATCAGGGGATTCTCAGGGGATTTTTCCTTGGAAAATGAGTAAGAACCCTGATTTATGTTGTACAATTTTTTTTGTTAGCAAAATTTTTTATCAAAAGAAAACAGTATTGTCCGTCAAAACATCAACCACCTCCCGTGTATGAATACATGACTCGATGTCCGGACCCACGTGTTCTCTCAAAATATTAAAACATAAAATATCTTTGTATATTTTCCAATCACCTATTACTACAAACTTCCAAAACAATCTTTTTTTTTTTTTTTTATTACAAATTATTATTTTAAATCTGAATTTCACACACATTATGTTAAATATTTTCTGAGGAAGGATTGTTTATATCGGCAGGCGCCGAGCCAACACAAACAAAACCTCCTCAAAAGCTATTAGACATTAAAAATATTCATCAGATATAATATGGAGTAATTTGTTTATCGTTTGATAAAAAGATATATCCTATAAGCAAGTAAAAACTAATTATTTAATTAGGATGAGCGAAGCGAATCCTCTACTAGTCCACTCAAATTACAATTTGTCGTACGCTTTACAAAAAAACTATTCAATATTTTAACTTCAAATTAAACACAAAAATAAATTATGATCTGTAGATTTGCACAATGTAATTTTTTTTACAGTAAAACGTTAAAAAATTATTATTTTAATTAATTTATTTTACATGCATTTCCAATACGGTCGCATTTTAGCAAATAAATAAAAAATGAAACGCGTGTACTTTCAGAAAAAAAAATATAAATCATGGAGTAAGTAATTATAGATAGAATCATGATTAATTTAATAAATAAAATATGTTTCATTATTCCGAAAAATCATTTGCACAGACGACACTTAAACATTTTAAAAGAATCGTATTATGGATTTTTTTTTTTTTTTTTTTTTTTTTTTTTTTGTAAAGTGGCAACAAAAGAATTGTAAACAAATAAAATTAATTTTTAAATTTGTTATATAAATGAAAAATTAAAAGAACTGCGTGAAGTTGTTGCCTCGATTCAAGCTCTTTATAAATGTACTAAAACAAAGTTGGCCGATTCAGAAACGACAAATGGACTTTAACCATTTCTTACTTTATCATTTGGATCAAAAGTAATGTTACGTTCTTATTTGTGGGCCGAAGAAGGTTTAGTGAACAAGACTTTAGACTTTGTTGATGTATTAAAGGAGATCACAAGCCACCAGACCAGATATTGCGAATAATCATGGATAAATTTGAATACTACAGTATTTTAACTTATAAGAATTGGTGCATACCGATTCCCCCAATAATTAAATTCTGGAAAAATGGAAGCATAAATTGCTCAAGGAAAGAAATGCGCCAAAACATAAAATAACGTTTTTGTTTAATAAAGATGCAAAAATAATATTAAAAAATATTGTTACTTTCAAATATCTGTTTTATAAAATAATGCTTCGTGAATCCGAACAAAGCATGGCTTTTGCTAGTTATATATTATACCTATTATTTATTTATATATTTTTATTATTTTCCTATTATTTTAGACCAAAAATAATCAACATAACACAAGCAGTTTTAAGATAAGTTTAAAAAATAGCTGTGTCGGATAACAAGATTAACCCATTTGGAACGAGCATATATTGCATGAATTTTATTCGGTTGGCACCACTTTTTTTAATCATCACTTTAATTTGCATTTTCACAGTATTTTGAAGAGAAATATAGTAAAAGAATTATGTTAAATGTATATTGGTACGAAAATAATGTAGAAATAGTCATTAGTGGCTGCTCTGCTAATATTGTATATGATAAAGGTTGAGAACAAAGTTTGACATCATATTTGGAGTCGCAAATAATTTTTTTTTAGATGTCAGACTGGAAATCATAAGAAACATAGGTTATGTTTTATATATTTTTTACAATATTAATTTAAAAATCCTTTTTTTTTTTTTTTTTTTTTTTGAAATTTTTTTTTAATTTTTTGCATGTGTATTTCTAAAAGAAAAGTAATGAAGGTTTTTCATAGTTATAGTTGTGTTCATTAAAAGTGAAGTTAAATGTTAACTTCATACACAATGGCACATTTTCGCTTCAAAGACACTGTTATTGTTATACAATGTAATATTGCCATGTTTATATTTTGTCAATGCTTATATTACAATGAAACCTAAAATCTAGTGAACATATTAAAACTTTTTTTTCCATGAGAGGGTTAACCTATCAGGTAATTGTCAACTTATTATTTGACCAAAATAGTCTGAAAACCTTATCCTTCCTTTCATACTGATTTGGGAATTAATACTAGGCGATAGCACTGAAAAATATTGATTTTTGATTAGAAAGTGTTTTTGTATATGAAATGCCTGTTTCTGTTAAGTAAAATTTTATTGTAAATAAATATTCAACTAGTAAATTATGAAAACTATTATTCTCTTTTCATTAATATTTTTTAAATTTTAATTTATAGCTGCAGATCATCCATATTTTGTGGCTGTTCAGTTTCATCCAGAGTACATTTCCCGACTAATGAAACCTTCCCCGTGTTACCTTGGTTTGATTTTGGCATCAAGTGGAAAACTGCAGAATTATTTAAATAAGGGGTGCCGCCTTTCTCCAGAAGTACAATTTGACAGCTCAGACGATGAACTGAGAAGTGTAGAGGGTGTTGCATCATCTTCTAGTTAATAGCTAACTATAAAGCATAAATGCTTTCTAATGTTTTTTTTTCCTCTTAAAATGTGTAAATATTTATTACATTTTTTTATGAATTGTTATCTAACATGTGTGCTACATGGCTAAAGGTGACCGGTCACTTGCAATTTTAGGCGTTTATTAAATATCTAGAAAAATACATGGGAAATTATTCTGAAACTCCAGGTGCATAAACAGAATAGTATAGGTCATACATTTCTGCGAAGATTTTTTTTTTCTGAAATCCCATAGGGGACTGTCAACAAATTGGAGAAAGAAAAAAAAGATCTTTTGGATAAACCTATCAAAACTAATGTAGAAAAAGCGTTCAAACTGCAGATTATGATTAAGTGGCTTATTGTAATAAATTGTGCTCATTTTTATGAGGATAGCATGTATACTCGTAGAAAAATTAAGATTTTTATAAAAGCAGTCCCAAATTTTGACAATTTTTTTTCTTATAACTTGTAGAGTTCTTAGTATAAAATATTGTTCTTTTACAAAAAATGATAAATAATATTGTACATAACATCCTGTAATTAGAGTTAAAAAATAATAATAATTGTATTAAAAATGAGCAGGTTTACTAAATAATGTTTCATTGTGCATGCATGAACCCTATCAAAATATAATTTACATAATGTGTTTGATAAATGTATAGAGCAACTTTTGTTAAAGTCTAAAAAACATAGCTTGAAAAGTCTCAAAAATATCGTCGATGGGATAAGCTCAAAATCCATTATTCCTTAAACTAAGGAAAAAGATGAGGGGTTGTATCCAAATATTGTAGTATGTACAATATTGCATATATTATATTGACCCTTTAAAATGGATATATATCCATTGATTTTAATTTGTTGGCGGTCCCCTATTGATTTCGGGAAAAAAATCTTCACTGGAATATATGACCTACACACCTGGAGTTTCAGAATGCCTCATCTATTTTTCTAGATAGCTAACAAAAGGTCTAAAATCACAAGTTTTCCGTCACCTTTGGCCATATAATGTATTTCATCCTGATAAGAAAATTTGAGTCTTTGTATAGTTTCAAATTTAAAAAGACATGTATATAGTCATAAAGAACATATCATTAGTATGTTTTGTTTTTACATATAATGTTTAATCATCTAAGTCTTTGTATCATCACGTTGCATATCTGTAACATATGAAAAGCGAATGTTACTTATCCAGTGAGCTTTTAAAGAGAATTCTATTTATTGCTGCTATCTTCCAGCTCAGCAATTAATATAAATTTTTCTCATAATTCTCAACAAATGGTGATGCAGAGTTAATTTTTCATGTAAAAGTTTTATTTATTATTTGGAAATTTCACAACACTATTGTTAAAATAAACCATGTAAAATAAAAAAGTCTCAAGTGGTCCAAAAATATATTTTGCAAAAATAAGTTCATATTACAATTTTGTATTGGAAAATTGACAATATTTATCAGAAGTATGTAATAATCTGTTTATTGAAATAAGAATAAAGTAACTTTTGCTTTTAGTCAGTATTACCGTTTTTAAATGTTCTAATTTTTACATGCTTAAAATGATGTGTTCTTAATATCTGCATAAATATATTTCAAACCAGAGTTGTTGATTCACTAAGTGGTAATTAGTAAGTTGTTCAAATGTGTAGTAGTAAATTTATTTTCCTATACTTATATTTTTAAAATTTAAAATTATGCTGAATGATCATTAAATAAATTTATTACATCATTTGGCTTAAAATTTTAAAATGTACATTGAATAACATTAATTTGGATTGATAAAGAGTGTTTTTATTGTTATTTTACTGTTTAAAATGGTTTCATACTAATGATATTTTCATTTTTCAACTTAACTATAAAAGTATGAATATGCATATCTCTGAAGAATTTTCTGAATCTCTACTTTACTTTATAATGCATTTATTAATATATTTTAATTGTAATTGTTATTGATATTTTTAATTACTTGTAAATATGATATAATGTAATTCATTATTTAATAGTTTTTCTTTGTTTCCTCTTTATTATCCATTATCATAAGCATGTTTATGTATATAATACTTAATCATTTAAGTAGTAATGTGTAATTAAAAACCTTAAACTACAGAATAATTTTTTTTAATAAAATTATTGAATGCTTATCTAATTTTGTTACTTTTGAATTTAAAGTTAAGCTAATTTAAGCTAAATTAGTTAAGCTTAAGTTAAGCTAAATACTAATTAAATAAATAAAATTTGTAACTCTCTGACTTAATTTTAAAATACATATTGAAAAGATTTAGGGGAAAAAAATACTATTCAGTGTGATGGGATTTTTATTTTTTGACATTACTGTGTAATGTGCATAATTTTAATACTTCTTAGAAATTAAATCTAGATTTAATAACATATCTAATCTTATATTTAAACTTATCTTCTCTTTAATACAAATATGGCCTTAGATGCTTTTGCATTTACTAAAATATGCCTGAAAATCTTTGTTTCAAGGAATTTTTTTTATGTATATAAATAATAATAATAATAATAATAATAATAATAATAATAATTCCCTCAATCACATCTTAAAATTCAGATATACTCTGACTCTCATCACACAAAGTTTAAAATATTAAAAATTATGTAGTTGTTGAAAATATTCTGTTCTTTACTTTGTAATAGCACTAAATAATCAGTTCCCCTCGAAATTTCTGCCCTTTCTTTTGTCTCTGCACAGAAAGAAAGAAGAAAAAAAAAAAATAATATTTTCTTTTTACCTTTTTATAAAACATAATTTAAAATAAAAATTCTTTAGTTTTTGAAATCTGTTCTATTTGTTACTTTGTAATCACAATAAATTCCTCCTTCTGTGAAACATTTATTTATTTATTTATCTCCCAAATGCAGAAAATTTTAAATATTTAAAAATCTATTTTTTTTTAATTATTTTCTACTAACTCTTACTTTTTAGTAACAATAGATAAATAACCAATCATAATTTTTCTAAAAGTCTTCCCCCTTTCCTTCCCCTCTTTCGATATGACTAGAGGAAAACAAGAATTTTTCCTTGTTTTAGCAGTTTGGCTATTTTTCAGCCTTCTTTATTTATTTTTTATTGTATACTTAAGGTATCATAAGCTAAGTTTATAGAAATGATGTTTAAAGCATTTTATCAATACTTAGACTATACAATAATTGCTCCTAATACAGTAACTAATGTTAAAAAAAAAAAAAAAAAAAAAAAAAAATCTTAATTACTAGCTATGAATGTTCTATTTTGTATCAGTATTTAAATTTATGCATTAAATAAATTAACAAATTCAATTGAAGAAATATGTGTCACACTTCAGATATGCTTTTGCAATTAATGATTTCTGAAAAATGATTGTTTTAAGTAAATTTTATTGTATGGAGTTAGATATTTGTGAAGTTATAATCCATTTTTTTTATTATAAATCTAATTTTACTTCTAATTGCATAATTTTTTACACCATCTAAAATCTGCAACTTTTCCATTGTTGATGTTTTATAATTTGTTTTGTCCTTTTATTTTTATTTTTATTTTTTTTAAAAACATTTCTGTATATTTTAAAAATGACATTTTTTAAAAACAGTCAAATTCTTTTTAAAATTTTTATCATAATGATAATTATTTTTAATGTATGAGCAATGAGTTATTTTAAAAGCAACTTTTAGACATTTGTAATTTAGGAAATTTTATTATTTGATTATCACTTTATAATTCACAATTCTTTTTACAAACATCATGATACTATTAATTGTTATATATATATAGTATATATTGACACCTAAGAAAATATTCATGATCTTGCTGTATCTTAAACCATATGATTGTAATTTATTTTCTAAAAACATGCTGCCTTTTTTTTTTTTTTTTTTAATGGTCATTATTTACTTGTTTCTTTATATTTCATTTCCATCCAGTTTGTTAGTTACATCAAAAAATGTAAAATTTAGATTTATTTCAATGTATACTGATTTTGTAAATCATTTTCTTGGAAGGTAAAACACTCCTGGGGAGTTGGTTAACCAATTTATTTTCCATACATAAAAACCATAATGTAATTACTGCAGAAGTGATACATGTATAATAAAATGAGTTAATAAAACTATTCTATTTTTATGTCATTCATTGTGTGTCAATTGTTATAATTTTAAGAACATCTTTTTTTTTTATGCTTAAGGAATTTTTAAAGATCAATTTCAATGTTAATAAAATTGCTTTAAAATGTCTGTGAAATTTTTAAATTCTAATCTAAGTTTAATTTATAAGTTTTTTCACCTAGAAAAAAATTAGTTAAAGAAATTAATTTTAATGAAGAAAATTTCTATAAAAAATATCTAATTTCATTAATCATTTAATCTAATTTCATTTTTATGGTATCATTTGTGGATAATCTGTTTTAGTCTTACTTCAAGTAAAAGTGTCACTTCTTAGGGGCCTTCGTAATTAAATAAATGCATAGCATCTACAGTTGTCATTCAGTCCATCCCTCTGCTTATAACAATGCAAAAACTACCCAACCAAATTATTTGAAATTAAAAATATATAATTATTGCATAATTTTGTTGAGTCATTTCATATTTTATGAAAATTGGATGTATGGTTCAGTTAGAGGAACAATCAAAATTATTTCATTACTTTATGGCCAATGGAAAACAATACTTTCAAGTGCATTTTAATGATTTTACACTCTTTTGAACATAATCAAATTTACATGAATCTATGAAATATATACTATAATATACATTCTGTACAATCTGGGATGCAAAGAATAATTTTTTTATTAATTGACAGGGCCACACAAAAAATTATTCCAATACATAATAGTATGGGAAGAAACATTGTGATGCATGTTAATTATATTAAACTATTTCACATTTTATGAAACTGATATACGTTGCTGAAGTTTACTAAAGGGTACTTCCTGTATGATACGATGCAGATAGTATTTACAGGGACACACAAAAGTTTTCGGTTACTCATGTGGTTTTCAAAGTAGTGTATGGTATTACACCAAGATCTGAATATTTTATAAACTTTGTTATAGTATGAATGCACCTCATTTGCTTCGTTTGATGTGCATTTTCCGACTTGTTAAAAATAATTTTCTTAGTCAAAAGAGAAATTTATATTTTGCTACATTGTTATTGTGATCTCTTATAGCATTCTATGTTACTGTGTTAAAAAAAATTCTGTAGAAATCATTAAAACTTGTTCACTGCTGAAACAAATTAGGATCTCATGTCACTCATCAATTGAGTCATCTGCAGTAAACATAGTATATATCAATTATCATACTCTGGCAGAGTTCCCAGCATCATGGAAAGTCAGGGAATTTTCAAAATGTACAAGAAAATTCAAGGAATTTACAAATATTTTTTAAAAAATCTTGAGGGGGAGGGATTAAAAAATTCATCAAACAATTGAAAAAAAAAAAAAAAAAAAAAAAGAAGTATGATTGTAGAAAAAAAATGTGAAAATAAGTAGCAAATTTCGCTGTATGCCTGTTTGGTCAGAGAATGTTTTGAGATTTGGTCCTAGAATGTCAGGGAATTTGCCAGTCCTGATTTGCTTGGAACCCTGACTGGAGAGAATACTTTTTTCATGATAAATGCATCAAAAGATTAAAAAAAAATCTTTTAAGAATCTTATGGTGCAAAATTATACATCAGTATGAATAAAAAATGTAGGAATAATTGACCGTTAAACAAAAATATGATTTACATGAAAGCTTTTTTAGATGAATGTAAATTCATCCAAATATCATTTATAAAAGGATCCAACACACTTATCATGTACAGGTCCATTTTGCAGAGTCAGTTGATAATTAATAAGGTCTAATTAAAATCGTTTCAAACATTTACTTTCATAGGAAAAAAAAAAAAAAATAAGTGTAAGAGTGTATTTTCAAATCATCATAGTAAATAGACATTATTTCATCAGGGTTCCTACATAGCAGGGAAAATTCGGGAAAATCAAAAATTTAGGCAAAAAATCAGGGAAATGTGAGGGGTAATTTTTAAATATTTGATGTGGTCAAGGAAAAGTTGTGATTTTTTATGCACTACTTTCCATTAGAATCTTGATTATTGTAAGCAAAGAAATGTTTGAATTAATTGTTTATCCAATCTAAAATTTTTATATAAAATTTATACAAATTGTATAACAATAGCATATTTATTTTTTGTTATAGCACATTTATTTGGGGATTTTTGATGTACTATTTTTCATTAGAATCTTAATTATTGTAAATGAAGAAATTTTTGAATAAATTGTTCGTCCAATCTAAAATTTTTCTGTAAAATTTATGCAAATTATATAATGATAGCAGAATATGAAAAATATTTGAAAATAGGGATTTCAAATAGCATTTATGTAGAACAAAGTTGTTCATTAATCTCCTGGATTGCACAAAAGATCATATGTCCTGAAAATCAGAATTTAAGACAATAATATTTTCCATAGAAAAAGAATTCAATTTGAATGGTCTGGACAGTTAGCTCACAGACTATCAAAGCCTGAGAGCTTATGTGCCCGTCCTTTCTGTATGTGTGTAACGCGATAACTCATGATAAAAATATCAGATTCACTTGAAATTTTGGTTATATGTATATACTGATAAGGCGCTTCCCTGATTAGTTTTTGAAGTTCATTCGATATGTATAAGAGGAGGATTGGTAGCTAATGCCCCTCCCCTTAATTTATATTGATGGGTTTTTTATATGATAATGCATATTTCTGATTAGTTTAGGGGGTTCAATGATTAAGTATAAAAGGAAAAAGTGGGGAGAGCTATTCCTTCCCCCTCTTAACTTGTTTTTCGAACGGCGTTAACTCTTGAAAATGTAAGGCTGTAATGAACAAATAGTATGCGTAACCTGTGAGCTTAATGCCATTAGTTTAACTGGGCAATATTCTTTTTTATCTTATTGTTGGCATGATCTGCGCAAGAAATCAGAAACACTTTCAAAACGGCAGCAGGATGAATAATCATTCATGGTTTTGACTGTGTTTACATTTCATGGTAAGATCAATTTTGCATTTTCGTCGGGCAGAATGAATGCATTAACTTACCAAGAACTACTTGAAGAACATTTGCTACCATTTGCTGAGGAAATTAGCAGACCTTTGTGGATGTTCCAACAAGACAATTCAACCTTCCATACGGTAAACAGCACTTGGGAATGGTTTCTCAATAATGGTGCATATATAATTCTATGACCATCTGTTTCTCCTGATTTAAATCCATAGGAAAATGTATGGAGCCTATTAGATAGATCTATTTGTGCAAATGAAAAGCGATATGCCAAAATTTCAGAAATTAAAAGCTGCTATCATCTTCCATTGGAATAAAATTGATCAAAATATATTAAAAAGCTTGATCCACTTCATGCCTGGTCATGTTTTTACATTAATTAAAAGATTTGGACCGCCTAAAAGTTAGCCCCCCCTTGACGGAAAATGAAAGAGTGAGATATGCATTTCGTTTGATCATCGTTTGATCAGATTTGATCAACAATTTTCATCGTTTGATCAACATTATTTTACGAGTTATGATTAAAAATAACCAGGGGGGGCTAACTTTTAGGATTTTTCAAAATGCTCAAAATTAAAAAAAAATTAGCGATTCTTATCAGAAATCGATCGTAGAGATTTGATCAACTATTTTTAGCGTTTGATCAAACCCGGAAGTGCCTCCAAAATCGATATTTTTAATTCCAGACACCTAAAAGTTAGCCCCCCCATGCCGGAATTTTGAGACAAAAATGGTGTCATCTAACGTAAAATTACCTCTAGAGATTTGATCAACCATTTTTAGCGTTTGATCAAACCCGGAAGTGCCCCCAAAATCGATATTTTTAACTCCAGACCCGTAAAAGTTAGCCCCCCCATGACGGAATTTCGAGACAAAAACGGTGTCATCTAACGTAAAATTACCTCTAGAGATTTGATCAACCATTTTTAGCATTTGATCAAACCCGGAAATGCCCCCAAAATCGATATTTTTAGTAATAGACCCCTAAGGGGTTTAGCTCCCCCGCCACCACCATGATGGAATTTCGAGACAAAAATGGTGCCATCTAACGTAAAATCATCTGTAGAGATTTGATCAACCATTTTTAGCATTTGATCAAATCCGGAAGTGCCCCCAAAAACGATATTTTTAGTAATAAACCCCTTAAATTTAGCCCCCCTCCCATCTCCATGATGGAATTTCGAAACAAAAATGGTGTCATCTAACGTAAAATTACCTCTAGAGATTTGATCAACCATTTTTAGCGTTTGATCAAACCCGGAAGTGCCCCCAAAATCGATATTTTTAACTCCAGACCCCTAAAAGTTAGCCCCCCCCCATGACGGAATTTCGAGACAAAAACGGTGTCAACTAACGTAAAATTACCTCTAGAGATTTGATCAACCATTTTTATCGTTTGATCAAACCCGGAAATGCCCTCAAAATCGATATTTTTAACTCCAGACACTAAAAGTTAGCCCCCCCCCCCCCATGACGGAATTTCGAGACAAAAACGGTGTCATCTAACGTAAAATTACCTCTAGAGATTTGATCAACCATTTTTAGCATTTGATCGAACCCGGAAATGCCTCCAAAATCGATATTTCTAGTAATAGAACCCTGAGGGGTTTAGCTTCCCCCCTCCACCTCCATGACAGAATTTCGAGACAAAAATAGTGCCATCTAACGTATAATCATCTGTAGAGATTTGATCAACCTTTTTTAGCATTTGATCAAATCCGGAAGTGCCCCCAAAAACGATATTTTTAGTAATAAACCCCTTAAATTTAGCCCCCCTCCCATCTCCATGATGGAATTTCGAAACAAAAATGGTGTCAACTAACGTAAAATTACCTCTAGAGATTTGATCAAACATTTTTAGCGTTTGATCAAACCCGGAAGTGCCCCCAGAATCGATATTTTTAACTCCAGACCCCTAAAAGTTAGCCCCCCCATGACGGAATTTCGAGACAAAAACGGTGTCATCTAACGTAAAATTACCTCTAGAGATTTGATCAACCATTTTTATCGTTTGATCAAACCCGGAAATGCCCTCAAAATCGATATTTTTAACTCCAGACACTAAAAGTTAGCCCCCCCCCCCCATGACGGAATTTCGAGACAAAAACGGTGTCATCTAACGTAAAATTACCTCTATAGATTTGATCAACCATTTTTAGCATTTGATCAAATCCGGAAATGCCCCCAAAATCGATATTTTTAGTAATAGACCCCTGAGGGGTATAGCTCCCCCCCCCCCCCCACCTCCATGACGGAATTTCGAGACAAAAATTGTGCCATCTAACGTATAATCATCTGTAGAGATTTGATCAACCTTTTTTAGCATTTGATCAAACCCGGAAGTGCCCTCCATGATATTTATGATATTATCTCCATGATATTATCTCCTCCATGATATTCAAGACAAAAAATTAACATGAAACTAACATGAAATTATCGATATGTATATATATGTAGAGAGACAGAGAGAGAGAGACATACACTAGAGTACCCTCTGGACTTGCCCGGAATGAGTGACCCTTAAATGAATTTTAATCTCGTATGACTTTATATGTTTAACTCCGCTTTGTCTGAATTTATAGTTTTGAATGTAAAAATCGCGAAAATGATATTAAAGTACATGCTATTTTGCGTTTAATTTTTATAGTCCATGTGTATAGTCCATCCAAAAAAAGCGAAACCGTTAGAAAACATGTTTTTTCAAATTATTCAATTAGTTAGTTTTCCAAATGTTAACAAATTTGCGTTCATTATGTGTTCAGAAAAGCATTTCTTTTTTCTTTTCAAAAATCGATCATTTTATAAAACAAAGTTCTGAATCTACTTTTTTTCATTTACATAGTCTGAATAAGTGTCCCAGCGTAAACTGTGATGTGTAAATTTAATATCTCAAAACGCTACATTGTTATAAATTTGGTACCTTACAAAAGGATGCTAATCTAAAAATTATTTATCTTTTTTGATTATAAAATTAAATGACTGTAAATGATTATAAAATTATTTAATTCATAAATATGGAATACTCCAATATGTGGCATTTCTATTTTGTCGTAATGTATATCTTTACATTATCCGCTGTTCCGAAAGCTTTTTCCGAAGTACAGTCGACCCTCGTTAATTGGAACTCGTCGGGACCACAAATGTTCGAATTATCCGAAGTTCGAATTATGGAAAACATGCTTAAGGTTGTATTTCGATTCAAACTGCTTATTTTCCGATTTATTTTTGACTTCATTTTTACTCTCATATGCATCAAACTGGCAAATTATCTTATTTAGAAAGTACACAAGGTGCCGTAAATGTGAATTCTTTGATAAATGCAGAAAATATTGCAAAAAAAGCAATCAAAAACGGCATTTTGAACAGATTTTCCCCTAGCGGGAGATGTGTGAACGAAAAAAAGGGTCATACTGAGAAGATAATTGTTTATAAGTCAAATTCTACTGAATTGAGCGTAAAAATACATCACACGGCACCTTGTACATCTCTTCAAAAATGCCCTCGGAAAGTTTCATGTTTCTAACTTTAAAAATGTGTCTGAAATTGTATCGAGAAATTTCGAGCTGTTGAAGGTGGAAAAGCGTTTTTTCGAATACACCCTTAATATGGTACTATTACAAAGGAATTAATGTTATAGTCTTTTTTAAACTTATTTCGTATGTTGTCATTAGAATATGACTTAATGTTAAATTAGAATGTATAAATACATAAACTAATTAAAAGATTAGAAACAAGCACGAAGGAAGAAAAATTTATAGCGTCACTGATGGACAGACGGGGCTCTAAGTAAGTGGATATCAAAGGCATTGTATTATATGTATACTCGTTCGGAACAATTTTCACAAAAATCAAAGAAAGAAAGTTATTCAAATGATCTGAAATTCGTGAAAAAGGAAAGAAAAATGAAAAATCGGAATTCTCGTTAGTTCGAATTAAACGAAGTCAAGAGAAAATGAAATCGAATTAATGAAAAATTTTAACGTTATTCTGCCTTTGAAAATTTCGGGACTTCATGTTTAGTTCGAATTAAGCGAAGATTCGAATTATCCGATTTCGAATTAACGAGAGTCGACTGTATGTTTGAAATGATATTTGCGTTTACCGTCAAGGAAAAGTGAAATAACGTTGTCCACCTGTTTTTTTTGAGAAGAAATTCTGCCAATGCTTTTTCTTCTCCTCCCCCCTCCCTCACCGGGCTCGGCAAGTGCACGATGATACATTATTATTGAATGTATTATGTAACAAGAAGCTAATTATCAATTATTTTTATGTAGCAGTTATTTCTTGTAAGTGTTATTTGATACAAACTTATTTCATTTAAAATAGTAATATTTTATTCACTCCTCTTCATTTGAATAAAATAATCGTGCAAATAATCAATGTATAAGCATATCTGTACGTCACTGCAAACTAAAGAAACCATTGAAAAAAAATAGACATGGATAACTGTATTATTAAGGAAGTTGTCGTTTTACGGTTTAAAAAATAACATATGATATCGTAATGAAAGGGAGGGCGGGAGTCCAAAATTCTTTGTCTTTTATTAGCACAACTTCAAATCTATAGTTGCCTTTACGAGATCATCTGAAATAATTTCAAATACAGAAATAAAGAACACCGCATCGCATCGTAGGTACTCAATCATTAAAATAATATTTTGCTGTTTTTGTGGATATCATTTGTTTCCAAAATAAATACATAGGCTTTTTAAACGCTGGATTTTGACGGAACCCACACCTGCAATTTGTTTGCCCAATTCGGATATTATTATTTATCTTTCGTCAGACAGACGATTTTTCGATGCTTTGGTTTTCCAATGAAAAAATAAACATCTGCTCTGCTATAACAAATACATTCAGGGAACTTCACACTTCCGTCAAAATAAGCAGACGATCTATTGACACTAGCCATATTAGAAAACTTTCAATCTCATGTTTTTCATTTAAACAAGATGAATCTTTTGCGGAAAAATAAAATATTCTGTAATTTTGTATCAGTTATTCAAGAAATTAGAAAAAAAATATGTACATACACAAGTGGTACTGGGCTTATCCTATGATAAGTACCGGGTGTCCCAAAAATGACTGATGGATTTTAAAATTCAATAACTTGTAAACGGTAACAGCTATTAAAAAAAATTTTGCAGAGGGGCAATGTATAATGTCAGGAGTTTTTTTACCGCAATTCTCGATTTTAGTTCTAATTTCAAACAACAGATGGCGCTGATGGTCGTTGGCGGCCAGTCGACGCCGAGGCTTACTTCATTCAGCTTTGACACAAAAGAAGGAGATTAAGGCTATGGAGTAACTCTTATTCGACAGCACAGTTTTGCTCTCAGGCCCCGATTCTGGACTCATTCGATATGATTCCAATGGAATGCGTTGTTGCCATGGAAATAACAGATTGTTCGATAGTGGAATACAGCGTTCAGAAATAGGCATAAATTTCGCAAGCAGTATTTGAGTTTCCAGAAGGTTTCGTTTAGGAAGTTTTATTTTCACGGATTAAATTACTTTTTTATGGCACGATTTAAAGAATATTTTATGCATCATATTTTAAAACTAGATAAAGAGATTTTTTCAATATGATGATTTTTGTTATATTCTTAAGAAATTTTAGATCTTTTAAGAAAATTCGTCAGTAGATTTTTTTTTAATGTTCAAAAATAATTATGAAAACTGTTGATAGTATATTATTGTGTAAAATAACTACCAAAAACAAATATTATAAGTTGCCTTGTTTAGCCCTTTTCAATAGGATTAGTCTATCGTTTCATTAAAATAGAAAAAAATAAAATAAATGTAAGTTAATTAAAATTTATTTTCCCGGATTAAATATCTTTTTATGGCATGATTTAAGGAATATTTTAAGCATCGTATTTTAAAACTATACTGTTAAAAATTTGAAACCTTTGCTGCATAGTCACTCCTCCCCTTTTATAAAAAGAGGGTACTTCACTGTGTTATGGAGCATTCTCATTGGTCAAAATAGAGATATTCTATAATAGCAGTGGAGTGACGAAGCAGAAAAAGTTTCCAATTTTTAACAGTGTAGGTGAAAATATCTTGGTACAATCTTGCTCTTACACTATAAAAATCGTCCTATATCCCTAGCGCAGATAATCGGACGACAAAAATAAACCAACTAAACCACTATAAAAATCTGCTGCATTTTGTTGTATACTCACACCGCTTGTATAGAAACGGTTACTTGATTGTATTATGAAGCATTGTTATTGGTCGGAAAAGAGATATTATATACAAGCGGCGGAGTGTGTATGAAACAAATTGCAGCAGATTTTTAACACTGTGGGGCCCGATTCTGAACTCATTCGATATGATTTCAATGGAATGTGTTATTGTCATGGAAATAACAAATTCTTCTATAGAAAAATACAATATTCAAAATTGAGCATGAATATAACAATCTAAATTCGGGTTTGCAGGCTATTTTACATTAATGAGTATTTATGGTGATTTTAACGAACCAATTTGGAAATTTATTTAAAATTACGAAAAATGATGGCAATGCAGCTGCGTGAGTTGGACAGAAATCAAATTTGTCACATCGTCATTCGTTATTTTACTACGCAATCTGTTAGTGAGAATATTTGAAGAGGTATACGTTCTTGAAAATGGTTTATTCATTAGAACAGAGGATATTTCTTGTTTTAGAGTATCATCGCCTGGAACACAGTTGTGTTCAAACGAGACGCAATTTTGAAAGGAAGTTTAATGTACGTAACGGCCCGTCAGACAATACGATAAAGGCTTTGTTCGAAAAATTTGAACGAACAGGGAACGTGAATGATGACCGTATTGGAAATGACGGCCGGCGTCCCGTTGCAGTCACAGAATCTAATGCTGAAGCCGTACAACATGTCATCGTACAGCGACCCCAGACTTCTGTTCGCCGTGTTGCAGCTCTTGCTGGACTCCGAAGAATGACCACACACCGTATTATGCGTCATAATCTTAAGATGTTTCCATACAAGATCCAGACGCGCCAACCCCTGAGTGAGGATGCCATTCTTGCACGCTGTAATTTCGCGAACACTATGCTGCAGCTGTTGGATGAAGGTGAAATCGATGTTGGTAATATATGGTTCTCGGACGAGGCGTACTTTTATCTTGATGGTTTTGTCAACAAGCAGAACTCGCGCATTTGGGGAACCGAAAATCCTCATGTTGCGGTTCCGTCATCGCTGCATCCCCCAAAATTAATGGTCTGGGCCGCAATATCCTCCAAAGGAATAATTGGCCCATTTTTTCGAGAACAAACGATGAATGCTGATCAATATCTTGAAATTCTGGATGAATTTGTGGCAATTCACAATAGTTTGGAGAAACAATCGAATGGGTCGTGGTTCATGCAAGATGGTGCTCGTCCACATCGAACGCCTGCAATATTCGATTTCCTCTACGAGCATTTTAATGATCGTGTAATTGCCTTGCATTACAACATGCATACAGGAAGTGGCATAGAATGGCCTCCTTATTCTCCGGATTTGAATCCATGTGACTTTTTTCTTTGGGGGTACCTGAAAGACCAGGTATACTGCCAAACTCCACAAACCACTGTGGAACTTAAGCAACATGTCTATACAGCATGTGAGAGAATTCCAACTGACATGTTTGCACGGGTGTCTGGGCACTTTTCTCTCAGACTGCGCCACGTTATTTCTGCAAATGGTGGCTATTTTGAAAACATTGTTGTTTAATTTTTTGTAACAGTCCTTGCAACATTTTTATACCGGTTTTTATATTTGTTGATGTCGCTTCAACGTTGGGAACAATAGTTACACCACAATCAACAAAAAATATTCTTCATGATGCAAATATTCGATCAAGATTCAAAAAAACCATTTATTAATGAAACAAATAGGACGAAAAGACTTGAATTTGCAAAAGCTTATGTTAGCAAACCTCTAGAGTTTTAGAAAACTGTGATTTTTTCCGATAAAAGCAAGTTTTGGCTCAGATGGTGCGAAAAGTGTATGGCGAAAGTCGAATACTTCTCTTCAAATTAAAAACTTGAAATCAACTGTAAAACAGGGCGGTGGTCATGTAATGATTTGGAAATGCATGTCTTTTAAAGGAGTTGGCAAAATGACCTTAAATGAAGGCAATATGAATGCTAAACTATATATTAATATATTGCGAGATCATTTATCTAATAGTGCTCTGAAATTAGGAATTCCTAATTCATATTATTTCCAACAGGATAACAATCCGAAATACACTGCATATAGTACGAGGTTATGGCTGCCTTATAATGTAAAAAATAAATTGAAAACTCCACCACAATCAGCAGACCTCAATTCGATTGAAAATTTATGGCATATTTTGGATGTGAAAATAAGGAAAAAGAAAATTTCTAACAAATCAGAACTTAAGAAAGCTCTTAGGAAAGAATGGCTACAAATCAGCAGTGAAACATGTCATAAATTAATAGAATCAATGCCCAGACGATTACAAGTTGCAATTGAATCAAATGGCATGCATACTAAACAAGTATTGTTTTTAACTTATAAATAATTCCTCCAGTTCTATTTTTATTGTTAATGTTTAAATATTTTTTTGGCTGTACAAATGCTACTTTTTTATGTTTTCATTTTTTAAATATAATTATTAAGTCACATATGAAATATGTTTGTTTTGTAAAAGTGTTGGTATTTTTAATTCTTAGTTGCTTTTTATTTATTTATACATATGCTACAACAAATTTATCTGGTGTGCAAATACTTTTTTTGCTCACCGTACCTTATACATTGCTTGTTAAGGGGACAGTGGACGTTATTATTATTTTTTTAGTTCTCATCATGGCAATATAAAATTTTGTGCATGTATACAGCTCACCAACAGCATATAATCAAAGCAAAAAACTCTCAAAGCAAATCTTACACAACTCTCAAATCTTACACAATTTCTTTCTAAACTTTATCGCGATACTTCCTAATCGATTTCATAAATATTGATAAAAAAATACGTCGCAAGAAGCATTTCTAAAGTCTAAAAACGCTTAAAAATTAGTTTTGAGAAAAACAGATTTAAAGTATATAAGTACATTTACCTTTATTATTTACGTCTTAAAACCTACATAAATGATATTTTAATAAGAAAAAAGTGTTTTGGTACTATTATACCACAAAAATAAACCTTTTTTGCGAGAACTTTGCTCAAATAAAGGTCCACTGTTCTCTTAAAAACCCCTTTCTGTTGAAAGTTTGACAAAAGAGAGACATTGCCAAAAATTATTATAACCCATTTTAGCTCTCAGGCTATCAAAGCCTGGAAGCTTATGTGGCCGTCCGTCGAGTTTTTCACGCAAAATTTACCGATTTGCTTCAAATTTTGGATATAGGTTCATTCTGAATTTCCCTGATTTGTTTTTGACATTAATTGGATAAGAATAAAGGAGGGATAGGAGGTACTAAAACTTATAATTTAGGCAAATAGATTTTTATGCAGAATTAACCGATTTGTTTCAGTTTTTGGATACAGGTTCATAGCTGTAAAAAACTTCCTCATTAGTTGTGGTGTTATTTATTAAGTATAAAATGGGAGTACAGGGCGATTACCTCCCCATTAAGTTAGCTAAATAGAATTTTATGCAGAGTTATCCGATTTTCTTTAAATTTTGGATGTAGGTTCTTTCTGATAAGTTGGATTTCTGAACAGTTTTGAAGTTTTAATGGTTAAGTATAAAGGAGGGAACGGGGGACTAGTTACTACTTTTATTTTATCGAGCATCAAAATGAAGCTCCATGTACAATATCTTAATACCAAATAATGTTTTATCATAAAATATTTTAGCAAAATAAGAGTTTATTTATTTAGCGGGATATTTAATCATTGACTATGATAAGAAAGGGTTATTTATGATCCATATTTATTAGCAAAGTATTTGTTTATATCAGTAATCAAATATTATATGCCAGTTTTCGATAACCATCATGTTTCTTTGCTAATAATTACTATGCCTTGTGTCAGGTCCTGATCTAATTTTTCAGTGTGTGACATAATCGATATATGAAGTAATCTGGGTGTTTATATATTATCTTTATAATTAAGTTTGCTTATTTTATAATGTGGACTTTTTAGTGGATTCAAATATTTACAGGAACTGTCAAACATAATTTTAATTAACTCGCATTTAATTTTTTTTTAATACAACGATAGACTAATCCGGTGCGATTGCAGTTTGCTCTCCTTCTTGGCGCGATTTTCAAAAATCGCCAAATGGCGCATTTTTGCGTACTAACTCCCGGAGCTACATCTCCGAGAGAGAGTACACGAAATTATTATTTGTTTTCTCTTCTCATATATTTTTAAACCAGTACCTATCTAGACAAATGCTCTAAATGTGAGAATAAATATTTCATTAGTTATTTTTCTCTTATTTTAACCTGTATTTTTGAGTAAAAATAAAAAATACATAACATTTTAAATTTTTTCGAAATACATTTTTAAAGATATATTTAATATATTTTAAAATACATTTTATCAAATATACCAAAAAACAAATTTTTTACTTACCCAAATTATTAAAAAAGAATGTTTGTTAACAGTAAGAGGAGCAAAACAATGTTAAAGTCTTTTTATTCAGAGGGCCTTTTTTTTAATCAGGGGGGCTTCCGCCCCCCTGTTTTTTTAATTCATAGTATCTTCTACTCTAGGATGTCATTCAAAACCATCACTCAATCTATCATTTTTAGTCATTCATATCTTGAAACAATCAACCGGTGAAATGCAGTTTACTCTCCTTCGCCAAGGCGACTTTTTTATTGGCGTGATAAATGCTCCAATATGGCAACCCTTGTATTTTCATTTTCTCCACCGGCATCTTCAATGTGGAAACCCTAAGGAATGCTGCGTTTTAAAGTGTTTGCTTTTTAAACCGTATCCTACCGTTTTCTAAGCCGTTTCCCGATTGGACGCTCCTTTTTGTTACATGTTTACTTATTGGACGAAAGACGAGAACTGAGAGACGAGAAGGAGCGTTTAAATTTTTGGAAAAGAGTTAACGTTGCAATGGATTGCACGTTGAAATGTTGTCTATTGCGTTGCCTCTTCTATTATTTGTTTTCTCATCCCGTATGTTTTGGAACAAGTACAGATGTGGATAAATGCTTGACAAGTGAGAATAAATCTTCTATCGTTTATTTTTCTCTTTTTTTTAACCTGTATTTTTGAGCTTTGATTGAATTATGTATGAATGAGACGCTGATTGTTTCAAGATATGAATGACTAAAAATGATACATGGAGTGATGGTTTTGAATGACATTCTAGAGTAGAAGATATTACGAATTAAAAAAAGGGGGGTTCAGGGGACGGTAGCCCCCCTGATTGAAAAAAAGGCCCCCTGAATAAAACGACTACAACATTGTTTTGCTCCTCTTACTGTTAACAAACATTCTTTTTTAATAATTTGGGTAAGTTAAAAAGTTGTTTTTTGGTATATTTGATAAAATGCATTTTAAAATATATTAAATATATCTTTAAAAATGTATTTCGAAAAAATTTGAAATGTTATGTATTTTTTATTTTTACTCAAAAATGCAGGTTAAAATAAGAGAAAAATAACTGATCAAATATTTATTCTCACATTTAAAGCATTTGTCTAGATAGGTACTGGCTTAAAAATATATGAGAAGAGAAAACAAGTAATAATTTTGTGTATTCTCTCTCGGAGATGTAGCTCCGGAAGTTAGTACGCAAAAATGCGCCATTTGGCGATTTTTGAGAATCGCGCCAAGAAGGAGAGCAAACTGCAATCGCACACAATCAGCCTCTCATTCATACATAATTCAATCAAAGCTCAAAAATACAGGTTAAAAAAAAGAGAAAAATAAACGATTGAATATTTATTCCCACCTGTCAAGTATTTATCCACATCGGTACTTGTTCCAAAACATACGAGATGAGAAAACAATTAAAAGAAGACGCAACGCAATAGACAACATTTCAACGTGAAATCCATTGCAACATTAACGTTTTTCCAAAAATTTAAACGCTCCTTCTCTTCTCTCAGTTCACTTCTTTCGTCCAATAAGAAAACATGTAACAAAAAGAAACGTCCAATCCGGAAACGGCTTAGAAAACGGTAGGATCCGCTTTAAAAAGCAAACACTTTAAAACGGAGCACTCCTTAGGGTTGCCACATTGAAGATGCAAGAGGAGAAAATGAAAATAGAAGGGTTGCCATATTGGAGCATTTATCGCGCCAATAAAAACGTCGCCTTGGCGAAGGAGAGTAAACTGCATTTCACCCGAAATCTCTTTATCTAATTTTAAAATATGATGCATAAAATATTCTTTAAACCGTGCCATAAAAAGTAATTTTATACGGGTAAATAAAACTTCCTAGACGAAAATCTTCTGCAAACTCGAATACTACTTGCGAAATTTATTCCCACTTCTTAACGCTGTACTCCACTATCGAACATTCTGTTATTTCCATGGCAACAACTCATTCCATTGAAATCATATCGAATGAGTTCAGAATCGGGCCCCACAGTGTTAAAAATCTGCTGCATTTTGCTTCATACGCACACCGCCGCTTGTATATCATATCTCTTTTCCGACCAATAACAATGCTTCATAATACAATCAAGTAACGGTTTCTATACAAGCGGAGTGTGTATACAACAAAATGCAGCAGATTTTTATAGTGTAAGAGCAAGATTGTAACAATATGCAAAATTTTAAAATGGAGGGCCAAATTCACAGTCAAGTAAAATCCAGACACCTCATTGGTCGTGTGGAAAGGGTGAAAATCACGAATTTGTTTTTCCTTTTGAAAAAGAATGAAGGGTAAAGTAATTTTCAAGCGATTGTTACCGCCTGTTCTTATTTACGATAAAACATCGAAATTAACTCAGTTAAGATATTTTGATGACATTTTATAAAACGAGAGTGAAAAATTTTGATTATAAATGAAAATAGATCAGATTCACTTCAAAATTGCCGCTACGATTTTTTCTCGGAAAAAGCAGTAAGGCGACATTTCCCCTATTCTTCAGAGATTATTCTCTGAAAAGGACGCGGATCAATGACCAATAATGCGCTTGGATTTCACCGGACTGTGATTTTGGCCCTCCATTTTAGAATATCGCTAACGAGATATCTTTATCTACACTGTTAAAATTTAGAAACATTTGCTGCATCGTCACTCCACTGCTATTATAGAATATCTCTATTTTGACCAATGAGAATGCTCCATAATACAGTGAAGTGCCCTCTTTCTATAAAAGGGGAGGAGTGACTATGCAGCAAATGTTTCAAATTTTTAACAGTGTAGGTTTAAAATACGATGCTTAAAATATTCCTTAAATCATGCCATAAAAAGATATTTAATCCGGGAAAATAAATTTTAATTAACTTACATTTATTTTATTTTTTTCTATTTTAATGAAACGATAGACTAATCCTATTGAAAAGGGCTAAACAAGGCAACTTATAATATTTGTTTTTGGTAGTTATTTTACACAATAATATACTATCAACAGTTTTCATAATTATTTTTGAACATTCAAAAAAAATCTACTGACGAATTTTCTTAAAAGATCTAAAATTTCTTAAGAATATAACAAAAATCATAATATTGAAAAAATCTCTTTATCTAGTTTTAAAATATGATGCATAAAATATTCTTTAAATCGTGCCATAAAAAAGTGATTTAATCCGTGAAAATAAAACTTCCTAAACGAAACCTTCTGGAAACTCAAATACTGCTTGCGAAATTTATGCCTATTTCTGAACGCTGTATTCCACTATCGAACAATCTGTTATTTCCATGGCAACAACGCATTCCATTGGAATCATATCGAATGAGTCCAGAATCGGGGCCTGAGAGCAAAACTGTGCTGTCGAATAAGAGGTACTCCATAGCCTTAATCTCCTTCTTTTGTGTCAAAGCTGAATGAAGTAAGCTTCGGCGTCGACTGGCCGCCAACGACCATCAGCGCCATCTGTTGTTTGAAATTAGAACTAAAATCGAGAATTGCGGTAAAAAAACTCCTGACATTATACATTGCCCTCCTGCAAAATTTTTTTTAATAGCTATCACCGTTTACAAGTTATTGAATTTGAAAATCCATCAGTCATTTTTGGGACACCCGGTAGATGAAACTGCATGTATCTGATGTTAATTGAAAAATCAACCACATTTAAAGAAATACAAATTACTGCACAAATTACCGTTTTGAAATATACTATATGAAATATATAATAATTATTAAACTCAAGCTGCAACCTTTTATTTTTACATAGCAATACACTATTTGTGCTGAAAAATGAAAAAAAAAATCATCTTCGCAAGAAATTGACTATTCCATGATTAATGAACAAAACATAAGTGCAAACTACATTCAACAAAATTTAATTGGCAGCACCAGTCGGGCCCAAGCATATTTTTCATTGGATTTCGATTTTTCAAAACTGTTTACTATAAAACAAACTTTGTGATTCACATTAAACCCTTTTAATGTAAATGTCACACTATATTTGCAATTATTTACCCATAGTTCTAAGAATTAAATATGAATTGTCATTTTGAAAACTTGTAACATCCCTCCCTCACATGGGATTCATTAGGGGTGTGAGTTGGAGGGAGCTCCCTTCACGTTAGATGACACCATTTTTGTCTCGAAATTCCGTCATGGAGGTGGGGGGGGGGAGGGGTCTATTACTAAAAATGTCGATTTTGGGGGCATTTCCGGGTTTGATCAAATGCTAAAAATGGTTGATCAAATCTCTAGAGGTAATTTTACGTTAGTGACACCGTTTTTGTCTCGAAATTCCGTCATGGGGGGCTAACTTTTAGGGGTCTGGAGTTAAAGATATCGATTTTGGGGGCAATTCCGGGTTTGATCAAACGCTAAAAATGGTTGATCAAATCTCTAGAGGTAATTGTACGTTAGATGACACTATTTTTGTTTCGAAATTCCATCATGGAGGTGGAGGGGGGGTGCTCAATTTTAGGGGCCCAATACTAAAAAATATCGATTTTTGGGGCACTTGCGGATTTGATCAAATGCTAAAAATGATTGAGCAAATCTCCAGAGGCAATATTACGTTAGATTACACTGTTTTTGTCTCGAAATTCAGTCATGGGGGGGGGCTAACTTTTAAGGGTCTGGAGTTAAAAATATCGATTTTGGGGGCACTTCCGGGTTTGATCAAACGCTAAAAATGGCTGATCAAATCTCTAGAGGTAATAGTACGTTAGATGACACCATTTTTGCTTCGAAATTCCATCATGGAGGTGGGGGGACTAAATTTTAGGGGTTTCTTACTAAAAATATCGATTTTGGGGGCACTTCCGGGTTTGATCAAATGCTAAAAATGGTTGATCAAATCTTTAGAGGTAATTTTACGTTAGATGACACCGTTTTTGTCTCGAAATTCCGTCATGTGGGGGGGCTATCTTTTAGGGGTCTGTAGTTAAAAATATCTATTTTGGGATCACTTCTGTGTTTGATCAAACGCTAAAAATGGTTGATCAAATATCTACAATCGATTTCACGTTAGATGGTACCATTTTTGTCTCGAAATTCCGTCATGGAGGTGGGGGGGGGCAAAACCTCTTAGGGGTCTATTTCTAAAAATATCGATTTTTGGGGGCATTTCCGGGTTTGATCAAATGCTTAAAATGGTTGATCAAATCTCTAGAGGTAATTTTTCGTAAGATGACACCGTTTTTGTTTCGAAATTCCATCATGGAGATGGCGGGGGGCTACGTTTTAGGGGTTTATTACTAAAAATATCGATTTTGGGGGCACTTCCGGGTTTGATTAAACGCTGAAAATGGTTGATCAAATCTCTAGAGGTAATAGTACGTTAGATGACACCATTTTTGTTTCAAAATTCCATCATGGAGGTGGGTGGGGCTAAATTTTAGGGGTTTATTACTAAAAATATGGATTTTGGGGGCACTTCCGGGTTTATTCAAATGCTAAAAATGGTTGATCAAATCTCTACAGATGATTTTACGTTAGATGACACCATTTTTGTCTCGAAATTCCATCATGGAGGTGGTGGGGGAGCTAAACCCCTTAGGGGTCTATTACTAAAAATATCGATTTTTGGGGCATTTCCGGGTTTGATCAAATGCTAAAAAAGGTTGATCAAATCTCTAGAGGTAATTTTACGTTAGATGACACCGTTTTTGTCTCGAAATTCCGTCATGGGGGGGCTAACTTTTAGGGGTCTGGAGTTAAAAATATCGATTTTGGGGGCACTTCCGGGTTTGATCAAACCCTAAAAATGGTTGATCAAATCTCTAGAGATAATTTTACGTTAGATGACACCATTTTTGTCTCGAAATTCCGTCATGGGGGGGCTAACTTTTAGGTGTCTGGAATTAAAAATATCGATTTTGGGGGCACTTCCGGGTTTGATCAAACGCTAAAAATAGTTGATCAAATCTCTACGATCGATTTCTGATAAGAATCGCTAATTTTTTTTTAATTTTGAGCATTTTGAAAAATCCTAAAAGTTAGCCCCCCCCTGGTTATTTTTAATCATAACTCGTAAAATAATGTTGATCAAACGATGAAAATTGTTGATCAAATCTGATCAAACGATGATCAAACGAAATGCATATCTCACTTTTACATTTTCCGTCAAGGGGGGGCTAACTTTTAGGCGGTAAGATTTGGTGCTTACATTGTTTATTAATCTATATTTTTGGACAATGATAATTCTGAAACACCTCAAAATGGACAAATTCAATTTATTTTATGTATAAATCTTTGTTTCATTTATATTTTGTTAAAAAACAAAATGATTTGTTCTATTTGAACATTGATTAGCCTTCAATTTTTTTCGTAACATTTTCTTCTTTTTTATGCTTGAAAAACTGGGTGTTCATATCATTTTGAAACCAGGTGTATTCATATTTTGCTCAATGAAAAATGCCATGAATCCATGTTTTGCTCAATGGAAGAAATATGTAGTGCAAATTTAATTTTGAATGATGTTTGATTATTGTTGAAAATAAGAAATGCGTACATTACTGTTGGACAAATAGTATTATACTAGAAGGCAAGGCCGAGCTTAACTCGGTCAAAATTAACTTTGTGTTCATCTCGATATAATATCCTCACTGTATCATTTTCTCTGTATAAAAAGTGTTATTTATAATAGTATTACTTACAAAAGTTATCAATAAGAAACCTATAATGTTGGTACATATTCATAAATTTTATATTTAAAAATTTGAAACGAAAGGACATCAATACAAATCACATTTTCAACTCGACACTGATTGGCTTAACCATGGATTTTGATTCCTATTAAGAATGTCTTATGAAATTTCTTCACGTTTTGAAAGAAAATATTATTTTGCCAAATTTGGCGGTATTCTTTCATTTGGCACTAAGTACGTGTTTTGGCTTTCGTAATCTTAATTGTTGATTTTCTGGACGAATGTCGTCAATATTTTTTCAAATATCACCAACTAATTGGCAGTTGACATATTCTCGTGACCCTCACCCTTATTACCCAAAATGACCCACTAATCAAATTTGTTCTAACACGTGACTTAGCTCAATGGTCTTCCAGTAATCAAAAACGGTAGGATATAAAAGTTAGTCAAAATCGTTTAAGCCATTTCTTAGATAAAATTAGCTCGACCTGCAGTGAATCAAAAAATGATCCACTAATATAATTTTTTCAAACATAGGACCCAGCCCAGTGGTTTTATGAAGGTTGAAACCGGTAAAATATAAAATTATGTTAAAATTCGTTAAAGCCATATTTTAGATATAATTAGCTTTGTCATTATCAAAATTTTGTCACTATTATTTTACAATTAACTTAACCCGCACCACAGTGACTTAGATGGACCCACTAATAGAATTTTCTTGAACATGCGACCAAACCCAATACCTTTTAGAATTCATCAACGATAGCATACAAAAATTAATCGAATTCGTTAGAGCCGTTTTCCAGATAAAATTTGATTGACTCGTAGTCTTGACCCTTACCGATTATGACCCAAAATGACCCATTAATCGAATTTTCTTGAGCATGTGACCCAGCCAATGATTTTCTCATGTCCGAAAACTATAGAATACAAAATTTAGTCAAAATCGAGTAAATCATTTTCTAGATAGAATTAGCGTGACCCACAATGACCCAAAAATCATCCACTAAGCGAATTTTCTCTAACACGTGACTTAATCCGATAGTGTTTTTGTAATCCAAAACTGTGGAATAAAAAATTTGGAAATTTTAGTTTGTGGTAATCGTTAGAGCCTTTTTTTTTAGATAAAATTGGTTTGATCCATAATGACCCAATAAAGAAACACTTACCTGAATGTTTCAAACATGTGGCCCAGCCCAATAGTTTTATCGTGGCAAAAAAAAAAAAAAAAAAAAAAAAAAATGCTATATACAAAATTTTGTTAAAATCGGTCCTTCCGTTTTTTAAATATAAATATCTTGATCCAGATCCTTTATGACCCAAAATGACCCAGTAATCGAAATTTCTCGAACATGAGACCTAGCCCAATAGTTTTCTCGTGCCAAAAAAAATGCTGTATACAAAATTTCGTTAAAATCGATCCACCTGTTCTTTAGATATAGCTTGACCATGACCCATCATGACCCACAAATGACTCTTATAATCGAAATCTCTCGATCGTGTGACTTAGCCCATTTGCTTTCTCGTGTCAAAAAACTGTTACAGGCAAAATTTCGATGAAATTGATTCTGCCGTTCTTTAAATATAAATAGCTTGACCCAGACCCTTAATGACCCAATATGACCCATTAAAATTTTTTCTCGAACATGTAACCTAGCCCAATGTTTTTCTCGTGCCCGAAAAAATGCAATTTTTAGTCAAAATTGCGTGAGAAAATCTCTAGATAAAAAAAGCATGACCCACAATGACCCCAAAAATGACCCACTAACCGAATTTTCTCGAACATGTTACCTGAGCCAATAGTCTTGTTGTAATCAAAACGATAAAATATAAAATTTGGTTAAAATCGTTAGAGCCGTTTTTAGATAAAAATGGCTTGACCCATAATGACCCCTAAATGACCCACTAATCGAAATTTTTCGAACATGTGACCCAGCCCAATAGTTTTCTTGTGCCAAAAAACGATTGGATACAAAATTTCCTAAAAATCGATCCCGCCGTTCTCTAGATATAAATAGCTTGATCCTGACCCAATATGATCCAAAATGACCCAATAATCGAATTTTCTCGAACATGTGACCTAGCCCAATGGTCTTCTCGTGCTCGAAAATGGTAAAATCCTAATTTTTGCGAAAATCATTAGAGCCGTTTTTGAGATAAAATTTACACACACACACACACAATTTTTGCTCGCATTATATTATACGATGAAAAAAGAACTTTCGACTAAGGAAATGGTTTAACAAAAAATCAATTAAAATTTGACCTCTTATGTATAATTATCTTCCCATGAAAATATAATAAAACAAGCTGAAAATCGTAAATGCTTCTCAACGTGCATCCCAATAATTTGTGTAAATATGGATTAGTGATTATGTGCTCGGGCCGCACACAAAATGTCGCCAGGCCACATGCGGTCTGCGGCACAGATTGAGTATGGCTGATTTAGATGATTATCTATGCTAATATTATAAAGAGGAAAGATTTGATTGTTTGTTTGTTTGTTTGAATTGAATAGGCTCCGAAACTACTTGACGGATTTGAAAAATTCTTTCACCGTTGGAAAGCTACACTATTTTCGGTGAACATAGGCTAATTTTTAATTGATTTAATAAAATATTTTTCTTAATAATTCAAAATTTCATTATTTTTCATACAGAATCAATTAAAATTTTTCCGATAAAAAAAAACCATTTTTCTTTCCCGTTGCCAAGAAAATGTAATATGGTATAATATCTTATACTATAATGCGAGCAAAAATTGTGTGTGTGTGTCTGTGTGTGTAAATTTTATCTCAAAAACGGCTCTAACGATTTTTGCAAAAATTTGGATTTTACCATTTTCGGGCACGAGAAGACCATTGGGCTAGGTCACATGTTCGAGAAAATTCGATTATTGGGTCGTTTTGGGTCATAATGGATCAAGATCAAGCTATTTATATCTAGAGAACGGCTGGATCGATTTTAAGGAAATTTTCTATCCAATCGTTTTTTGGCACAACAAAACTATTGGGCTGGGTCACATGTTCGAAAAATTTCGATTAGTGGGTCATTTTTGGGTCATTATGGGTCAAGCCATTTTTATCTAAAAAACGGCTCTAACGATTTCGACCAAATTTTATAGTGTATCGTTTTGGATTACAAGAAGGCCATTGGGTTAGGTAACATTTTCGAGAAAATTCAGTTAGTGGGTCATTTTTGGGGTCATTGTGGGTCATGCTATTTTTATCTAGAGATTTTCTCACGCAATTTTGACTAAAAAAATTGCATTCTATGGTTTTCGGGCACGAGAAAAACATTGGGCTAGGTTACATGCTCGAGAAAAAAAATTAATGGGTCATATTGGGTCATTAAGAGTCTGGGTCAAGCTATTTATATTTAAAGAACGGCGTGATGGATTATAACGAAATTTTGTATGTAACAGTTTTTTGACATGAGAAAACTAATGGGCTAAATCACATGTTTGAGAGATTTCGACTATGAGGGTCATTTGTGGGTCATAATGGGTCATGGTCAAGCTATATCTAAAGAACAGGTGGATCGATTTTAACGAAATTTTGTATACAACATTTTTTTGGCACGAGAAAACTATTGGGCTAGGTCTCAATTCGAGAAATTTCGATTACTGGGTCATTTTGGGTCATAAAAGGTCTGGGTGAAGCTATTTATGTATAAAGTATGACAGTATCAAATTTAATGAAATTTTGTATGTAAGTTTTTTGACACGAGAAAATTAATGGGCTATCTCACATGTTTGAGAGATTTCGATTATAAGAGTAATTTATGGGTCTTGATCGGTCATAACGGGTCATTTCAAGCTATATCTAAAGAACATGTGGATCAGTTTTAACGAAATTTTGTATACAACATTTTTTGGCACGAGAAAATCATTGGGCTAGGTCACATGATCGAGAAATTTCGATTAATGGGTCATTTTGGGTCATAAAGGGTTTGGGTCAAGTTATTTATATTTAAAGAACGGCAGGATCGAGTTTAACGAAATTTTGAGTGTAACAATATTTATACACGAGAAAACTAATGGACTAAGTTACATGTTGGAGAGATTTCGATTATAAGTGTCATTTGTGGGTCATGGTCAAGCTATATCTAAAGAACGGGTGAATCGATTTTAACGAAATTTTATGTACAGCATATTTTTGGCACGAGAAAATCATTGGGCTATGTCACATGTTCGAGAATTTCGATCAGTTGGTCACTTTTGGGTTATTCTAATTTTATCTAGACAATGTCTCGAGCAAATTTGACTAAATTTTATATTCAATCGTTTTCGGACACAAGAAAATCATTGGGTTAGGTCAGATGTTTGAGAAAACTCGATTAATGAGTCATTTTGGGTCATAATGGGTCAAGGTCAAACTATTTATACCTAAAATTTGGCTCAATCAATTTTATCTAAATTTTGTATCTAACGTTTTTCGGCACGCAAAAATTAATGAACTAAGTCACATTTTCGAGAGATTTCGATATAAGGGTCATTTGTGGGCCATGCTAATTTTATCTAGAAAATTGTTCTCACCATTTTGAGTATATTTTCTATTATATCGTTTTCGGGCAAAAGAAAACCATTGAGATAGGATACATGCACGTAACAATTCAATTAGTGGGTCGTTTTAGGTCTTAATGGGTTCGGGCCATTCTAATTATATATAACAACGACTCAGTACCTTAATTTTGCAACGGAACGTCTTTTGTCACGAGAAGACTATTGAGCTGAGTTGCATATTAAACAAAATTATATTAGTGGGTCATATCGCTTCATTGCTGAATGCTGTCAAGCTAATTTTACTTAAGAAATGGCTTAAACGATTTTGATTCATTTTATACTCTATTGTTTTTGATTACCTGAAGACCATTGAGCTAAGTCACATGTTTGATCATATGTGTTTAGCGGATCATTTGGGTAATAAGGGTCAGGATCACGAGACTATGGCAAAAGCCAATAAGTTGGCGATATTTGACAAAATACTGGCAAAATTTGGCCGAAAAATCGACTATTAAGGTTACGAAACCAAAACACATATTTGGCGCCAAATGAAAGAATGTGCCCAAATTTGGTTATATCTGGCAAAAAATATTGTCTTTCAGAATGTGAAGAAATTTCTTATACATTCTTAATAGTCTTCGAGATGCATAATTAAACTAATCAGAGTCGAGCTAAAAAAGTGATTTGGATTGATGTCCTTTCGTTGTAAATTTTAAATGTGCTTATTTCTTTTTTCCTTCAGCTCACAAATTTTAAACCTTAAAAGTCTTTGATTTTTCTAAAACTTTTATTGTAATAATAAATAATCAATCATATAATTTTACTCCTTACACACCAAAATTGACGTTTTCCTTTCTATCTTTTTTTTGCAAAGCATACAAAAATTCGTCTTTTTGTTTATTATTTTTTAATATTTAGTCATGTAAATAAGACAAATCAGCTAATAAACTCCCTGCATCCCCCCTTCACATCACTCAAAATTTATTAGAGTTCCTTGCGGTATTTACAAAATGCTTGTAAAAATCATCAAAAATCTAAATTTCCTTCCACCTGAAATTTTGGCAAAATATTTTGCCCTACTGACCTAATGTCACACATTTTTTTTTTATTAGCATCCGATGCTATTTCTTTCAGACAAGCTAAAAATGTCGTGTCATCGGCCCTGAATTTTCTAGTCAACCGATTTTGATAATTATTTTTTTAAATGAAAGCTATTTATTTGTAGTTGTGCCCATTTTAATTATTTTTTAATTTATTTCCATTTTTATTAGCATCCGATGCTATTTCTTTCAGACAAGCTAAAAATGTCGTGTCATCAGCCCTGAATTTTCTACTGGACCGATTTTGATAATTATTTTTTTAAATGAAAGCTATTTATTTGTATTTGTGCCCATTTTAGCTATTTTTTAATTTATTTCCATTTTTATATTTTATTTTTAATTTTAAATGCTTTTTTACGATATTTCTTCAAAATGGTGGCAACTTAGTTTAGCTTTTCTCTCGATAATAAAAATTTATTTTCCATTATTACATTCCACAAGTCAGAAACTTTATTTCATCAGTGAACATGTCCTCGCATTTAAAAGAAAAAAGTTAATTGTTTTCGTAAAATTTAACCACAATAAAATGATTGCATATAATTATGCACTAATTGTGGTAAAAAAAATATATTTACTGAGAAATAATATTAATAATGTAAATAAAATAACAGAAAAAAATTTCTGATAAAAATTAATGTCTAAAGCAAAGTAAGAAATATTTCAAATGAGGAAAATGATGGCATTCAGCAACCAGATAAAATGAATTTACAATATTATTACGGACGCCTTTTTCATAATACTAATAACAGTAAATTTTAAAAACATTTGAAGAGAAAATGTCACTATTTAAAACATCGCATTTTTACTCATAACGATATTACATTTCAATATTTCTTTTTATTATGGACACTGAGATTGAGATTTTACTTTCAGATGACTTCAGTGAAAATAATGTCATAGTAAAAATTAAATTAGTTTTTTTTTTTTTTTTTTTTTTTTTTTTTTTATATATATATATATATATAAATTTATTTTTCTGTAGTGCATATAAAGTAAAATTTCTGGATTTCGCCGGCACTCAGATTACAATTGTAACTGAAGATGTGCAAATATTTGCATGCAAAAATGTAACTGGAAAACTTGACATTAAGTTTGGAAATATATTTATCATATATTGATTCAATAATGTAATTACTTTTGCTTTTTTTTTAAAGCCAAATCGATCGGGTCTTTTAAACATTTCATTCGTCGAATTCGACGGGATTCCACTCGTTTTATTGTTAAAATGCATTTCCTTTTTTTCAGCGTCTGTAAAAAAGTGTTTAAACTAAAGAAAAAATCCGTTTTTGATGAATCTAGTCAATGAAGAAGTAGCACGTCAAATTGTATCTCTTTATTATTCCGCAATTCCAAAGTCTCAGAGAGAAATTGCTAATCAACTGGGTTTTTCACGCCGTTCTGTTTGCTATTATATTGATAAACACAAGAAAAATGAAGTTAGTTTATTGCATTCTAAACGGGGTCGCCTTTCTAAAAAAACCTATCGATTTTTTTTTCTAATCGGAGGCGAAACTGAATTCTGCCAATGGCAGAATCTACATTCAACTTGTATTTTATTTTTAATTTTAAAAGCTTTTTCATGACATTTCTTCAAAATGGTGGCAACACAGTGTAGCTTTTCTCTCGATAATAAAAATTTATTTTCCAAAATGATTACGTATAGTTATGCACTAATTGAGTTAAAAAAATATATATTTACCGAGAAATAATATTAATAATGTAAATAAAATGACAGAAAATAATTTATGATAAAAATTAATGTCTAAATCAAAATAAGAGAAATTTCAAATGAGGAAAATTATGTCATTCAGCAACCAGATAAAAGGGAATTACAATATTATATTATGGATGCCTTTTTCATAAACAGTAACTTTTAAAGAACATTTGAAGAGAAAATGACGTCACTATTTAAAACATCGTATTTTTACTCATAACGATATTAGGTACTACTCTGTTATCCCGTCGACCAATTTCGCGAAATTATACAAATCGCCACATTAATAGCCAAATTATACATATTGACATAATTTTTATTTTAAATAACGAAAAAATAAATAATTAGTAGAGTATTAATAAAAGTATTGATAAAAATTCGAAATAAAAATCACTTAATGACATTTTAAACACATGAATCGTATTTAATGTCATTGATTGTGACATTCACGATCATCCATTATTGGCATTTAATCTTATAGTTTGGCGATAATTTTTTGGTCGATGGGATAACCTAGTAGTACCCGATATTACTTTTTTTTTTTTTTTTTTTTTTTTTTTTTTTTTTTAATAAAGCTATTTTTCTGTGAGTGCATATAAAATAAAATTTCTGGATTTCGCCGGCACTTATATTACAATTTTAACTGTAGATGTGCGAATATTTGAATGCAAAATTGTAACTGGCAAATTTGACATTTACTTTGTAAATATATTTATTATATATTGATTCAATAATGTAATTACTTTTGCTTTTTTTTAAACCAAATCGATCGGGTCTTTTAAACATTCCATTCGTCGAATTCGACGGGATTCCATTCGTTTTATTGTTAAATTGCATTTCCTTTTACTCAGAGTCTATAAAAAAGCGTTTAAACTAAAGAAAAAATCCGTTTTTGATGAATATAGTCAATGAAGAAGTAGCACGTCAAATTGTATCTCTTTATTATTCCGCAATTCCAATGTCTCAGAGAGAAATTGCTATTCAATTGGGTATTTCACGCCGTTCTGTTTGCTATTATATTGTTAAACACAAGAAAAATGAAGTTAATTCATTGCAATCTAAAGGGGGTTGCCCTTCTAAAAAACTTCTATCGATTTTTTTTTCTAATCGGAGGCGAAACTGAATTCTGCAATGGTAGAATCTACATTCATCTTGTTTTTAATTTGCGACACTTTTTCTGCCACATTTGTTACTATTAACAATAGGAAATTGTGTTATGTCTATAAACGACGACTAGGCTGGGATTAACACCTATACCTCCTTTCTCCAAAATTTCTATTGCCCTTTCTCCCTTGCTATTTCCCTCTCCGCAAAAAAATGTACAAATTTTTAAAATATTTAAATTTGTCTAAATATTTTACTCGTAATTTTATGAAGATCTTACTTTAAACCTTCAGTGCTATTTATCTTATATAAGTCTCTTGATAAGTTTCGTATTCTAAAAAGAATTCCTCCCCCCCCCCCCCAAATAGTTATTTAAAGTACTTGTACCTGATATTTCCCCATCCCTTCATTCAATAGTATTTTTTTTTTTTTTTTTGTAATCGCGTTATATAAATAAAATAGTTTTTATTTTATAGTAATCTATCTAAATTAATAATTCGTTTATTTTCTGAAAATCAAACCATTTAATTTTGGGACGCTAAAGGTAAACAGAATGAAATTCTTTTACAACTTTTATAAACTTGAAATCATCGAATGTAGTGAAAGTAATGGGAAGACAGTTGAAAAAAATCCTTTAGACAAGACACCGTCTAGAAAACACGCCTTTGAGGAGAAAAATCGTCACAGATGATTGGTAAAGAAAATTCTATTTCCTAATTGGATGATTAGATGTCAATCATTTCAATTTTAGTCCATCCTTTGAATCAGCTGAAAAAGACAGTCGGCCATCTTGATTTGCCTTGGCGTGTGACTAGTGTGTGCTCTTAATATCTCCACTGTGGGCGAGAATCCATTCGGGAAGAGGAACGCTTGTGTCTTCTCTCGCTTCTTGACCTTCCACGTCTCTTGCTTCGAGACCGCTTTCTTGATCTTGATTTTCGTTCTTTGGAACTACTTTTACTGCGAGATTTCCGGCATCTAGATCCGTTGATTATGTACTTTCCATTGATCTTTTTTAGCACTCCTTTTTCCATAGCGTTTTCGAGAACTGCTTTGCATATCGATCAGGACAATGAAGATGGGAATTACGCGAATACTGGACAAATATCTAATTATGTCTACTAAAGTACACCCTTTGCTTCCTCCAATCTTACTTATCGCTTTTATAATTTCTTTTTCGATATCCATAATTTTGAGAGAGTTAGAATTTAGCGAATATGAAATTTAACGAAATGGTTATCTACTTTATCATTGCGCGTGCTCACCTGCGTGGAAATTAATTATGATCATGGAGTTTCTATGAAAGCATGGGCGTGTTCAGCACAACTTACCGATAACGCGATAACTTACCGAATTAACCAATGTTACGACCGATTGTAGAGAAGTACGAAATTAAAATCAAGGCGAAGTGTGACGTCAGCTGCAATTCAACAGGACAGTTTTCATTGGTACTACAATTCGCTTTCTTACTGCCCGACAATCGGTTGGTAACATTGGTTACTTCGGTAAGTTGCACTGAACACGCCCCATGAAACTCCACAGTAACTATACTAATGTTGTAATGCAATAAATAAATAAATAAATAAAATAAAATAAATTGTAATTTAACAAATTACAACGACTAATTTAGAAAATGATACTTCAAAAGACTCAATTTTTAAAGACTTATAAATAAATTCTATGTTTAAATTAATAATAATAATAAACATCATTTTTAGGATGATCATAACGAGTCATATATTACGTACTCCGTGCATTAAACATTAATATCTTATACTATAATGCGAGCAAAAATTGTGTGCGTGTCTATGTGGGTAAATTTTATCTCAAAAACGGCTCTAACGATTTTCGCAAAAATTTGGATTTTACCATTTTCGGGCACGAGAAGACCATTGGGCTAGGTCACATGTTCGAGAAAATTCGATTATTGGGTCGTTTTGGGTCATAATGGATCAAGATCAAGCTATTTATATCTAGAGAACGGCTGGATCGATTTTAAGGAAATTTTCTATCCAATCGTTTTTTGGCACAACAAAACTATTGGGCTGGGTCACATGTTCGAAAAATTTCGATTAGTGGGTCATTTTTGGGTCATTATGGGTCAAGCCATTTTTATCTAAAAAACGGCTCTAACGATTTCGACCAAATTTTATAGTGTATCGTTTTGGATTACAAGAAGGCCATTGGGTTAGGTAACATTTTCGAGAAAATTCAGTTAGTGGGTCATTTTTGGGGTCATTGTGGGTCATGCTATTTTTATCTAGAGATTTTCTCACGCAATTTTGACTAAAAAAATTGCATTCTATGGTTTTCGGGCACGAGAAAAACATTGGGCTAGGTTACATGCTCGAGAAAAAAAATTAATGGGTCATATTGGGTCATTAAGAGTCTGGGTCAAGCTATTTATATTTAAAGAACGGCGTGATGGATTATAACGAAATTTTGTATGTAACAGTTTTTTGACATGAGAAAACTAATGGGCTAAATCACATGTTTGAGAGATTTCGACTATGAGGGTCATTTGTGGGTCATAATGGGTCATGGTCAAGCTATATCTAAAGAACAGGTGGATCGATTTTAACGAAATTTTGTATACAACATTTTTTTGGCACGAGAAAACTATTGGGCTTGGTCTCAATTCGAGAAATTTCGATTACTGGGTCATTTTGGGTCATAAAAGGTCTGGGTGAAGCTATTTATGTATAAAGTATGACAGTATCAAATTTAATGAAATTTTGTATGTAAGTTTTTTGACACGAGAAAATTAATGGGCTATCTCACATGTTTGAGAGATTTCGATTATAAGAGTAATTTATGGGTCTTGATCGGTCATAACGGGTCATTTCAAGCTATATCTAAAGAACATGTGGATCAGTTTTAACGAAATTTTGTATACAACATTTTTTGGCACGAGAAAATCATTGGGCTAGGTCACATGATCGAGAAATTTCGATTAATGGGTCATTTTGGGTCATAAAGGGTTTGGGTCAAGTTATTTATATTTAAAGAACGGCAGGATCGAGTTTAACGAAATTTTGAGTGTAACAATATTTATACACGAGAAAACTAATGGACTAAGTTACATGTTGGAGAGATTTCGATTATAAGTGTCATTTGTGGGTCATGGTCAAGCTATATCTAAAGAACGGGTGAATCGATTTTAACGAAATTTTATGTACAGCATATTTTTGGCACGAGAAAATCATTGGGCTATGTCACATGTTCGAGAATTTCGATCAGTTGGTCACTTTTGGGTTATTCTAATTTTATCTAGACAATGTCTCGAGCAAATTTGACTAAATTTTATATTCAATCGTTTTCGGACACAAGAAAATCATTGGGTTAGGTCAGATGTTTGAGAAAACTCGATTAATGAGTCATTTTGGGTCATAATGGGTCAAGGTCAAACTATTTATACCTAAAATTTGGCTCAATCAATTTTATCTAAATTTTGTATCTAACGTTTTTCGGCACGCAAAAATTAATGAACTAAGTCACATTTTCGAGAGATTTCGATATAAGGGTCATTTGTGGGCCATGCTAATTTTATCTAGAAAATTGTTCTCACCATTTTGAGTATATTTTCTATTATATCGTTTTCGGGCAAAAGAAAACCATTGAGATAGGATACATGCACGTAACAATTCAATTAGTGGGTCGTTTTAGGTCTTAATGGGTTCGGGCCATTCTAATTATATATAACAACGACTCAGTACCTTAATTTTGCAACGGAACGTCTTTTGTCACGAGAAGACTATTGAGCTGAGTTGCATATTAAACAAAATTATATTAGTGGGTCATATCGCTTCATTGCTGAATGCTGTCAAGCTAATTTTACTTAAGAAATGGCTTAAACGATTTTGATTCATTTTATACTCTATTGTTTTTGATTACCTGAAGACCATTGAGCTAAGTCACATGTTTGATCATATGTGTTTAGCGGATCATTTGGGTAATAAGGGTCAGGATCACGAGACTATGGCAAAAGCCAATAAGTTGGCGATATTTGACAAAATACTGGCAAAATTTGGCCGAAAAATCGACTATTAAGGTTACGAAACCAAAACACATATTTGGCGCCAAATGAAAGAATGTGCCCAAATTTGGTTATATCTGGCAAAAAATATTGTCTTTCAGAATGTGAAGAAATTTCTTATACATTCTTAATAGTCTTCGAGATGCATAATTAAACTAATCAGAGTCGAGCTAAAAAAGTGATTTGGATTGATGTCCTTTCGTTGTAAATTTTAAATGTGCTTATTTCTTTTTTCCTTCAGCTCACAAATTTTAAACCTTAAAAGTCTTTGATTTTTCTAAAACTTTTATTGTAATAATAAATAATCAATCATATAATTTTACTCCTTACACACCAAAATTGACGTTTTCCTTTCTATCTTTTTTTTGCAAAGCATACAAAAATTCGTCTTTTTGTTTATTATTTTTTAATATTTAGTCATGTAAATAAGACAAATCAGCTAATAAACTCCCTGCATCCCCCCTTCACATCACTCAAAATTTATTAGAGTTCCTTGCGGTATTTACAAAATGCTTGTAAAAATCATCAAAAATCTAAATTTCCTTCCACCTGAAATTTTGGCAAAATATTTTGCCCTACTGACCTAATGTCACACATTTTTTTTTTATTAGCATCCGATGCTATTTCTTTCAGACAAGCTAAAAATGTCGTGTCATCGGCCCTGAATTTTCTAGTCAACCGATTTTGATAATTATTTTTTTAAATGAAAGCTATTTATTTGTAGTTGTGCCCATTTTAATTATTTTTTAATTTATTTCCATTTTTATTAGCATCCGATGCTATTTCTTTCAGACAAGCTAAAAATGTCGTGTCATCAGCCCTGAATTTTCTACTGGACCGATTTTGATAATTATTTTTTTAAATGAAAGCTATTTATTTGTATTTGTGCCCATTTTAGCTATTTTTTAATTTATTTCCATTTTTATATTTTATTTTTAATTTTAAATGCTTTTTTACGATATTTCTTCAAAATGGTGGCAACTTAGTTTAGCTTTTCTCTCGATAATAAAAATTTATTTTCCATTATTACATTCCACAAGTCAGAAACTTTATTTCATCAGTGAACATGTCCTCGCATTTAAAAGAAAAAAGTTAATTGTTTTCGTAAAATTTAACCACAATAAAATGATTGCATATAATTATGCACTAATTGTGGTAAAAAAAATATATTTACTGAGAAATAATATTAATAATGTAAATAAAATAACAGAAAAAAATTTCTGATAAAAATTAATGTCTAAAGCAAAGTAAGAAATATTTCAAATGAGGAAAATGATGGCATTCAGCAACCAGATAAAATGAATTTACAATATTATTACGGACGCCTTTTTCATAATACTAATAACAGTAAATTTTAAAAACATTTGAAGAGAAAATGTCACTATTTAAAACATCGCATTTTTACTCATAACGATATTACATTTCAATATTTCTTTTTATTATGGACACTGAGATTGAGATTTTACTTTCAGATGACTTCAGTGAAAATAATGTCATAGTAAAAATTAAATTAGTTTTTTTTTTTTTTTTTTTTTTTTTTTTTTATATATATATATATATATATATATAAATTTATTTTTCTGTAGTGCATATAAAGTAAAATTTCTGGATTTCGCCGGCACTCAGATTACAATTGTAACTGAAGATGTGCAAATATTTGCATGCAAAAATGTAACTGGAAAACTTGACATTAAGTTTGGAAATATATTTATCATATATTGATTCAATAATGTAATTACTTTTGCTTTTTTTTTAAAGCCAAATCGATCGGGTCTTTTAAACATTTCATTCGTCGAATTCGACGGGATTCCACTCGTTTTATTGTTAAAATGCATTTCCTTTTTTTCAGCGTCTGTAAAAAAGTGTTTAAACTAAAGAAAAAATCCGTTTTTGATGAATCTAGTCAATGAAGAAGTAGCACGTCAAATTGTATCTCTTTATTATTCCGCAATTCCAAAGTCTCAGAGAGAAATTGCTAATCAACTGGGTTTTTCACGCCGTTCTGTTTGCTATTATATTGATAAACACAAGAAAAATGAAGTTAGTTTATTGCATTCTAAACGGGGTCGCCTTTCTAAAAAAACCTATCGATTTTTTTTTCTAATCGGAGGCGAAACTGAATTCTGCCAATGGCAGAATCTACATTCAACTTGTATTTTATTTTTAATTTTAAAAGCTTTTTCATGACATTTCTTCAAAATGGTGGCAACACAGTGTAGCTTTTCTCTCGATAATAAAAATTTATTTTCCAAAATGATTACGTATAGTTATGCACTAATTGAGTTAAAAAAATATATATTTACCGAGAAATAATATTAATAATGTAAATAAAATGACAGAAAATAATTTATGATAAAAATTAATGTCTAAATCAAAATAAGAGAAATTTCAAATGAGGAAAATTATGTCATTCAGCAACCAGATAAAAGGGAATTACAATATTATATTATGGATGCCTTTTTCATAAACAGTAACTTTTAAAGAACATTTGAAGAGAAAATGACGTCACTATTTAAAACATCGTATTTTTACTCATAACGATATTAGGTACTACTCTGTTATCCCGTCGACCAATTTCGCGAAATTATACAAATCGCCACATTAATAGCCAAATTATACATATTGACATAATTTTTATTTTAAATAACGAAAAAATAAATAATTAGTAGAGTATTAATAAAAGTATTGATAAAAATTCGAAATAAAAATCACTTAATGACATTTTAAACACATGAATCGTATTTAATGTCATTGATTGTGACATTCACGATCATCCATTATTGGCATTTAATCTTATAGTTTGGCGATAATTTTTTGGTCGATGGGATAACCTAGTAGTACCCGATATTACTTTTTTTTTTTTTTTTTTTTTTTTTTTTTTTTTTAATAAAGCTATTTTTCTGTGAGTGCATATAAAATAAAATTTCTGGATTTCGCCGGCACTTATATTACAATTTTAACTGTAGATGTGCGAATATTTGAATGCAAAATTGTAACTGGCAAATTTGACATTTACTTTGTAAATATATTTATTATATATTGATTCAATAATGTAATTACTTTTGCTTTTTTTTAAACCAAATCGATCGGGTCTTTTAAACATTCCATTCGTCGAATTCGACGGGATTCCATTCGTTTTATTGTTAAATTGCATTTCCTTTTACTCAGAGTCTATAAAAAAGCGTTTAAACTAAAGAAAAAATCCGTTTTTGATGAATATAGTCAATGAAGAAGTAGCACGTCAAATTGTATCTCTTTATTATTCCGCAATTCCAATGTCTCAGAGAGAAATTGCTATTCAATTGGGTATTTCACGCCGTTCTGTTTGCTATTATATTGTTAAACACAAGAAAAATGAAGTTAATTCATTGCAATCTAAAGGGGGTTGCCCTTCTAAAAAACTTCTATCGATTTTTTTTTCTAATCGGAGGCGAAACTGAATTCTGCAATGGTAGAATCTACATTCATCTTGTTTTTAATTTGCGACACTTTTTCTGCCACATTTGTTACTATTAACAATAGGAAATTGTGTTATGTCTATAAACGACGACTAGGCTGGGATTAACACCTATACCTCCTTTCTCCAAAATTTCTATTGCCCTTTCTCCCTTGCTATTTCCCTCTCCGCAAAAAAATGTACAAATTTTTAAAATATTTAAATTTGTCTAAATATTTTACTCGTAATTTTATGAAGATCTTACTTTAAACCTTCAGTGCTATTTATCTTATATAAGTCTCTTGATAAGTTTCGTATTCTAAAAAGAATTCCTCCCCCCCCCCCCCCCCAAATAGTTATTTAAAGTACTTGTACCTGATATTTCCCCATCCCTTCATTCAATAGTATTTTTTTTTTTTTTTTTTTGTAATCGCGTTATATAAATAAAATAGTTTTTATTTTATAGTAATCTATCTAAATTAATAATTCGTTTATTTTCTGAAAATCAAACCATTTAATTTTGGGACGCTAAAGGTAAACAGAATGAAATTCTTTTACAACTTTTATAAACTTGAAATCATCGAATGTAGTGAAAGTAATGGGAAGACAGTTGAAAAAAATCCTTTAGACAAGACACCGTCTAGAAAACACGCCTTTGAGGAGAAAAATCGTCACAGATGATTGGTAAAGAAAATTCTATTTCCTAATTGGATGATTAGATGTCAATCATTTCAATTTTAGTCCATCCTTTGAATCAGCTGAAAAAGACAGTCGGCCATCTTGATTTGCCTTGGCGTGTGACTAGTGTGTGCTCTTAATATCTCCACTGTGGGCGAGAATCCATTCGGGAAGAGGAACGCTTGTGTCTTCTCTCGCTTCTTGACCTTCCACGTCTCTTGCTTCGAGACCGCTTTCTTGATCTTGATTTTCGTTCTTTGGAACTACTTTTACTGCGAGATTTCCGGCGTCTAGATCCGTTGATTATGTACTTTCCATTGATCTTTTTTAGCACTCCTTTTTCCATAGCGTTTTCGAGAACTGCTTTGCATATCGATCAGGACAATGAAGATGGGAATTACGCGAATACTGGACAAATATCTAATTATGTCTACTAAAGTACACCCTTTGCTTCCTCCAATCTTACTTATCGCTTTTATAATTTCTTTTTCGATATCCATAATTTTGAGAGAGTTAGAATTTAGCGAATATGAAATTTAACGAAATGGTTATCTACTTTATCATTGCGCGTGCTCACCTGCGTGGAAATTAATTATGATCATGGAGTTTCTATGAAAGCATGGGCGTGTTCAGCACAACTTACCGATAACGCGATAACTTACCGAATTAACCAATGTTACGACCGATTGTAGAGAAGTACGAAATTAAAATCAAGGCGAAGTGTGACGTCAGCTGCAATTCAACAGGACAGTTTTCATTGGTACTACAATTCGCTTTCTTACTGCCCGACAATCGGTTGGTAACATTGGTTACTTCGGTAAGTTGCACTGAACACGCCCCATGAAACTCCACAGTAACTATACTAATGTTGTAATGCAATAAATAAATAAATAAATAAAATAAAATAAATTGTAATTTAACAAATTACAACGACTAATTTAGAAAATGATACTTCAAAAGACTCAATTTTTAAAGACTTATAAATAAATTCTATGTTTAAATTAATAATAATAATAAACATCATTTTTAGGATGATCATATCGAGTCATATATTACGTACTCCGTGCATTAAACATTAATATCTTATACTATAATGCGAGCAAAAATTGTGTGCGTGTCTATGTGGGTAAATTTTATCTCAAAAACGGCTCTAACGATTTTCGCAAAAATTTGGATTTTACCATTTTCGGGCACGAGAAAACCATTGGGCTAGGTCTCATGTTCGAGAAAATTCGATTATTGGGTCGTTTTGGGTCATAATGGGTCAAGATCAAGCTATTTATATCTAGAGAACGGCTGGATCGATTTTAAGGAAATTTTCTATCCAATCGTTTTTTGGCACAACAAAACTATTGGGCTGGGTCACATGTTCGAAAAATTTCGATTAGTGGGTCAATTTTGGGTCATTATGGGTCAAGCCATTTTTATCTAAAAAACGGCTCTAACGATTTTGACCAAATTTTATATTGTAGCGTTTTGGATTACAAGAAGACCATTGGGTTAGGTAACATGTTCGAGAAAATTCGGTAAGTGGGTCATTTTTGGGGTCATTGTGGGTCATGCTATTTTTATCTAGCGATTTTCTCACGCAATTTTGACTAAAAATTGCATTCTATGGTTTTCGGACACGAGAAAAACATTGGGCTAGGTTACATGTTCGAGAAAAAATTTCAATGGGTCATATTGGGTCATTAAGAGTCTGGGTCAAGCTATTTATATTTAAAGAACGGCGTGATGGATTATAACGAAATTTTGTATGTAACAGGTTTTTGTCATGAGAAAACTAATGGGCTAAATCACATGTTTGAGAGATTTCGACTATGAGGGTCATTTGTGGGTCATGATGGGTCATGGTCAACCTATATCTAAAGAACAGGTGGATCGATTTTAACGAAATTTTGTATGCAACATTTTTTTGGCACGATAAAATCATTGGACTAGGTTACATGTTCGAAAAATTTCGATTAATGGGTCATTTTGAGTGATTAAGAGTCTGAGTCAAGCTATTTATATTTAAAGAACGGCGTGATGGATTATAACGAAATTTTGTATGTGACAGTTTTTTGACATGAGAAAACTAATGGGCTAAATCATATGTTTGAGAGATTTCGACTATGAGGGTCATTTGTGGGTCATGATGGGTCATAATGGGTCATGATCAAACTATATCTAAAAAACAGGTGGATCGATTTTAACGAAATTTTGTATGCAACATTTTTTTGGCACGATAAAATCATTGGACTAGATTACATGTTCGAAAAGTTTCGATTAATGGGTCATTTTGGATCATAAAGGGTCTGGGTCAAGCTATGTATAATTAAAGAACGGCAGGATCAATTTTAACGAAATTCTGTATGTAACAATTTTTAGAAACGAGAAAACTAATGGACTAAGTCACATATTCGAGAGCTTTCGATTATAAGGGTCATTTGTGGTTCTTAATGGGTCAAGGTCAAGCTATATCTAAAGAATGGTTGGGTCGATTTTAACGAAATTTTGTATACAGCATATTTTTGGCATGAGAAAATCATTGGGGTAGGTCACATGTTCGAGAAATTTCGATTAGTGGGCCACTTTTGGGTCATTCTAATTTTATCTAGACAACGTTTCGCGCAATTTCGATTAAATTTTGTATTTTATCGTTTTCGGTCACAAGAAAATCATTGGGTTAGGACAGATTTTTGAGAAAATTCGATTAGTGGGTCATTTTGGATTATAAGGGGTCAGGGTCAAACTAACTATATCTAAAAAACGGCTCAATCGATTTTATCTAAATTTTGTATCTAATGTTTTTCGGCATGCTAAAACTAAAGAGCTAGGCCACACGTTCGAGAGATTTCGATTATAAGGGTCATTTGTTGGTCATGATGGGTCATGCTAATTTTATATAGAAAATGGTACTCACCATTTTGACTATACTTTGTATTATATCGTTTTTGAGCAAGAGAAAACCATTTGGCTTGGACACATGCTCGCGAAAATTCTATTAGTGGGTCATTTTGGGTCTTAATGAGCTAGGATCATTCTAATTATATATAACAACGACTCAATCAATTTTACCTAAATTTTGAAACAAAACGTTTTTTGTCACGAGAAGACTATTGGGCTGAGTCGCATGTTAAACAAAATTATATTAGTGGGTCATTTCGCTTCATTGCTCAATGCTGCCAAGCTAATTTTACCTAAAAAATGGCTTAAACGATTTTGATTCAATTTTATATTTTACTGTTTTTGATTACCTGAAGACGATTGAGCTATGTCACATGCTTGATCAAATTTGATTAGTGGCTCATTTTGGGTAATACGGGTCAGGGTCACGAGAATATGGCAAAAGCCAATAACTTGGTGATATTTGACAAAATATTGGCGACATATGGCCAAAAAATCGACTATAAAAATTACGAAAACCAAAACACGTATATGGAGCCAAATGAAAGAATGCCTCCAAATTTGGCTATATCTAGCAAAAAATATTGTCTTTCAGAATGTAAAGAATTTTTTTATACATTCTTAAGAGGATTCGAGATGCATGGTTAAACCAATCAGAGTCGAGCTAAAAAAGTGATTTAGATCGATGTCCTTTCGTTGTAAAATTTAAAATAAAATAAAATTTATAAATATGCGCATAAAAACATAGTTTTCTTATTGTTTGTTTTTCAAAATAATACTATTATAAACATGTTTTACAGTAATAATACAGAGTTAAAAATACAGTGAAAATACTATATCGAGTTGAACACAAAGTTAATTTTGACCGAGCTAAGCTCGGTCTCCCCTGCTAGTTAATAATAAATTAATTAATTCAATTAGTAATTATGGAACAAAACAATTTGTATGATTTTAAAATAGAAAAAAAAAATAATGAAATAGTTTACTGATAAATAAACGACTATCACTGGATTACCACGTGAGGCATAAAATCGCAATTTTGTTGTAATCGTGCCAATGTGATCCGTAGATGATATCTGCATCTAAATATTATTGGCAATATTATTGTTTATATAATTTGTTTATATTTTTTGACATTATTACATTATTTGGCAATACTTGATCTCCCATCGACCAAAAAACTGTCGCCAAAGTATAAGGTTAAATATCAATAATGGATGATCGTAAATGTCACATTCTTTTGACATTAAATATGTTTTGCAAATTGTTACGTTGTCAACTAATTTTAATTCGATATTTTATCTCTTTTCCTATTAATATTTTAGTAATTTATTAATTCTTTGGTTATTTAAAATAAAAATTATATCCATTTGTATAATTTGGCGAAATTGATCGACGGAATAATCAAATGGTACCAATTGTTTGTTTACACTCTATATGGATATTTAGGTTGATAGAATTAGCGTATTTATCGAGTCTCCGCCAAGTCATATGCCAAGCAGTCATTAAATCGTGTTTTAGCCTTACTATTATATCTTTTTCATCTGCAATTATTTTACCATCACTAAAAAGGGATACTTCTAGGTTATCCCGTCGGCCAATTTCGCCAAAATATACGAATTGCCAAACTAATAGCCAAATTATACATGTTGACATAATTTTTATTTTAAATAACGAAAAAACAAATAATTAGTAGAATATTAATAAAAATATTAATAAAAAGTCGAAATAAAAATCCCTTAATGACTTTTAAACACGTGAATCGCATTTAATGTCATTGAATGTGACATTCACGATCATCCATTATTGGCATTTAATCTTATAGTTTGGCGATAATTTCTGGTCGACGGGATAACCTAGAAGTACCTAAAAAAGAAATATTTTGAATATGAAAGAAAAATCATTATCATGAAAAAATATTTGCAATTAATTTATCATTCATTCTAATAAAAAAAAACGGTACTACTAGGTTATCCCTTCAACCAAAAAATTATCGCCAAACTATCAGGTTAGATGCTAATAATGGATGATCGTGAATTTCGCATTCAATGACATTAAATACGATTCACGTGTTTAAAATGTCATTAAACGATTTTTATTTCGACTTTTTATTAATATTTTACTAATTATTTGTTTTTTTTTTTTTTTTGTGCATATTTTAGTGCATTTTTTCATGCTTAATTGAATGGTACTAAGCAAATTATTTTAAATCCAGTACTTGGTGAGATACTTCACATTTTCCTAATTTGGCGATGTCTTCGGCGCAAAAACCTGAAATTTTGAATCTTTATCTATCTATCTATCTATATATATATACAGGGTGATTCATAAAAGATGGGCAGAACTTTAAGGGGTTATAGTACACTTAAAGACAAATAATATTAAATAGGAGACAAAGGGTCCCAGACGTATTCCCAAGGAGATAGGGGGCATTAAAGTTTAGGGTCCGAAATTTCAAATGATTATAAAAAATGGAAAAATTGGTCGATTCGTTTGCGGTTTTTGCAAAAAATTTTCTTTATGCCAGTATTTTCTTGAAATAAAATTTTAAAGTTCAATTTCAAAAAATGCCGATAGGGGGCGCTTTAGACTTTGGAGTAACAAACAACTATTTTTTAACGTTATTTTTTGTATTTCTTTAAATGATTTCGAAAGCTTAGACTTAAACTTAAATTTTGATCTAAAAATCTGAGTCCTAACGAGTAGTTAAGTAGCGTAAACTGAAATTTGAAATTTGAAACCCTTCTCCCCCCAGAACAAAAATCAGTTATTCCCGATCTTTGTGTCGTAGATTTTGCTAAAATTATTCTTTATGTCAGTATTTTCTTGAAAATAAATTTTAAAGAAAATTTTCAAAAAATTCCGATAGAGGGCGCTTTAGACTTTGGAGTAACGAACAACTATTTTATACCGTTATTTTTTGTGTCTCATTAAATGCTTTCTAAAGCTTAGACTTAAATTTTCAGCCCAAAATCTGAATCGTTAGACGTGATTAAGTTTCTGGGGAGAGGGGTTTGAAATTTCTACTCCTGAGCACAGTTCAGTTTACCATGTCCACACATTGTGTGCTGTGATACGAGGTAAAAAGACACAAATTAGGATTATGTTACCAAAGCATATTTATTAACATGTAATTACAATAAATGTTCAAAATTGTGACCACCAGAGGTTATGCACGCAGAACAACGGCGAAGAATGGAACGGCGAACATTCGCGAAAACATCAGGCTTTTCGAGCACTTCCCCTACAGCGGCGGAAAGTCTGGCGACCAGTTCCTCGGGGGATTCAATGGATGTCTCATACATAAGAGCCTTCAATTGTCCCCCAAAAAAGAAATCGAGGGGTGAAAGATCTGGCGAGCGAGCAGGCCAAGCAACAGGACCACCTCGACCAATCCATCTGTTCGGAAATGTGATGTCCAGATAGTTGCGGACGTCTCGTACGTAATGGGCTGGCGCTCCATCGTGCTGGAACCACATGACCCGCCGGATGCGTGGAGGAACAACGTTTAACAGGTCTGGCAGCACATGTTGCAGAAATGTGAGGTATGTTTTACCGTTGAGGCGTTCGGGAAGAAGGTACGGTCCGATTAGGTGGTCTCCGAGGATTCCTGCCCAAACATTGATGGAAAAGCGTCTCTGATGAGCATGTGGATACGTAGCATGTGGATTGACATCCGCCCATACATGTGCATTGTGTGTGTTAAATGTACCTTCACGTGTGAAGGTACATTCATCGGTGAAAAGCACAGTTCGTCCAAAATGTGGATTTAGCGCGTTCTGCTGCAGAAACCAGCGGGCGAATTCAATACGATTTGGATAATCCCCTGGAGACAGTTTCTGGACTCGTTGCACATGAAACGGGAGCAAATGTTCATCCTTCAGTACCCTCCAAGTCATGGACTGTGAGGTATCCACCTGCCTAGCCACTGTTCGTGTACTTGTACTTGGCTGCGCCGCTACTACATCCAGAATGGCTTCTGCAACAACTACTGATTCGTCCTTTTTTGCACGACCTGCATTCGACCGGGAAGCGAGAAATGATCCCGTCTCACACAACTGTCTGTGCAAGCGCTCGAAAGTTTTGCGGTTAGGCAACCGCCTGTTGGGAAATCGCTCTCCGTACATTCGTTGTGCCTCTGCACCATTTCCATCTGCCGCTCCGTAAATTAAATGCATCTCAGCCTTTTCCTTATTCGTGAAGGGCACCATCTTCCGATTCATTACTACAGCGACTTACACTTGACTCACCGTTCAGTGGTTTTTATGCCTGAATCGTGCCGAAATTTTGCATACGTGTTCTTCTTCTTCCCCATTTGACATTTGCATACTTTCTGTCTCCTTCTTCACCCGGTGACTAGCGTCAGGAATGGAGCGTTAACGTTTGCATGAGCGACGTTTCCAACTGTGCCAGTGCCTTTATGAGTGAATTCCGACTATGCAGTCCTTGACGAAAGTTGTATTTTTGCCTCGTATCACAGCACAGAATCGTTGGGCATGGTTAAGTAGTGCAAACTGAACTATGTTCAGAAGTTGAAATTTGAACCCCCTCCCCTCGCTACTGAACCACGCTCAGCGATTCAGATTTTGAGCTGAAAATTTAAGTTTAAGTCTAAGCTTTAGAAAGCATTTAATGAGACATAAAAAATAACGGTATAAAATAGTTGTTCGTTACTCCAAAGTCTAAAGCGCCCTCTATCGGAATTTTTTGAAAATTTTCTTTAAAATTTATTTTCAAGAAAATACTGACATAAAGAATAATTTTAGCAAAACGCGGCAGTAGTTAGAGCCTAATCTACGACACAAAGATCGGGAATAACTGATTTTTGTTCTGGGGGGAGAAGGGTTTCAAATTTCAAATTTCAGTTTACTCTACTTAACTACTCGTTAGGACTCAGATTTTTAGATCAAAATTTAAGTTTAAGTCTAAGCTTTCGAAATCATTTAAAGAAATACAAAAAATAACGTTAAAAAATAGTTGTTTGTTACTCCAAAGTCTAAAGCGCCCCCTATCGGCATTTTTTGAAATTTAACTTTAAAATTTTATTTCAAGAAAATACTGGCATAAAGAAAAATTTTTGTAAAAACCGCAAACGAATCGACCAATTTTTCCATTTTTTATAATCATTTGAAATTTCGGACCCTAAACTTTAATGCCCCCTATCTCCTTGGGAATACGTGTGGGACCCTTAGTCTCCTATTTAATATTATTTGTCTTTAAGTGTACTATAACCCCTTAAAGTTCTGCCCATCTTTTATGAATCACCCTGTATATATAAATCTTTCCTTTAGGAAGTTCATCGGATGGTCTAAAATAATAACACGTTTCACCATACCTCAGAAGCAAATTCAGGTAGAAGCAATTCAAGTGGAATTCAAGATAAAAAAAACCTACTAAAAAATCTTAATTACTTTAGTACTTTTGTAATTTGTCAGTTATTTAGTCATTTTAGAGGTATTTTGTCGTCAAAATGAACTTTGAACTGACCAATGTAAGATTACACAAATCAGACAAAAATTGTGGGTATTTGATTCGATATTGAGATTGTTTATTTAAGTATATTTCGTTCGATTCAAGATTATTTTAGAGATACTGACCAGCGTAGCGGGCGGAGGCTGCTAGTATGTAAATAAACTATGTTACTTACAACATAACTTAATAACACTTAATACGTTACCCCGCTTAATACACGATTTTTGTCCACTCCCTTGAAATGTGTCTTAACCGGGTATGATTATAATTTTTCTTTTATCGTCTATCAACATATTTTCTCATGAAATCGTCGTATTTACTCGTGTATTACGCACTTAACAAAAAAAAAGGGTAAAATTCATAGGTGCGCGTTATACACGGAATGATTTTTTACTACTGGATGTAATTACACGATATACATATGTATCAAGAAATGTAAAGAAGACATAATTATTCGGAAAATCTTAATTATTTGAAGCATCACTGCATCTTCATTTTACTCCTTGCACTTTTTTAAAAATTAACATTACATAAACGCTATTTAAAAATTCTCACTGCCGTCACTCATTCCTCCCCCCTCCCCCCCACCCCTTCGTCATTCACTCTCTACCCGAAGTCTAAAAATGTACTTTCGCCTTGTTTTTGGCCTGGTGTAATGTTTGTTTCAACTTTCTTTACTAAAATTCATTTAGTCATTCATTCGTTTTCATATCAAATTTACGGTGCGCGCTATATACGAGATTTTTAAAAATCGCCATTTTTTCTTGTTAAGTACGGGTGCGATTTATACACGTGTGCGCCGTAAACACGAGTAAATACGGTATACTTTTTTTTATGAAGTAGTACTTTTTTTACTGGCTATCACATAGCCCCTTTTCCCTTCTCTTCTTTTTTTTTTTTTTTTTTTTTTTTCACTTTCCAACAAAGTTGGAAAGTGCTTATGCATTCGGTTTGTCTGACCGTCTGGCCGTCTGTCCGCTCTCTAATTCTCGTAAATAACTCGGATTGTCATGGAAATTTTGGAAGTTAATGACGTTTACCCGAGCACGAACCCTATTGAAAATGAAGTTTCTGCCATGATTAGTTTATTTACAGGGACAGTCAAAAGTTTTTCATTACATTACGGCCTATGGGGAAAAATTGTTTCATATGAATTTTAAAGATGTTACACCCTGTCAAACATCTTCAAATTTATATGCATCTACAAAGTGCAATGCATTTTGTAAAGTATGCAGCGAAAAGAATAGTTATTATTCATTTACAGGGCCACATAAAAGAATTCCAATACATAATAATAAAGGGGAGAATTGTTTGCGACATATGTTAATTATGGTAAACAATTTCATGTAGAATCAAATTATATACGTTGCTGAGGATTAACATGAATTATTTCATGCATAATACGTAGTGCATAGAATTTACAGGGATACACAAAAGATTTCAAATAGTATATTCTATACGAAGTCCTGTATATAATGGAAGATGGCTGTTAGATGGATGAAATGCATTTTTAATTATGATATACGCTTTTAATTTTCACTAGATGTATGCATATTATATGGTTTATATAAATGCTAATTGTTACACAATTTAGATATACAGGATGACACAACAGATCTCGGAAAGGTTACTGAATATGAGCGTAAGATACTTAAAGGTGGTTTTTAAATATGTTATGCATTTTTGCAATGAACTGCATTTAGTTTACTAAAAAATGTGTGTAGAATATAGATAAAATGGTATACAGGTTACGCAAAGAACTGGATACTTGGTCGCCTTTGAATGATAATTTATGGAAATTTGATTTAAGTAGTTCAAAGAGAATCTATTTATAAACTAAATTTTAGCAAAATACTTTTGTGTATTAAAGGTACTATGTATTTTACTGGGCTAAACAAAAGTATTCAAGTATGCTTCCATATATTAATATAAATTGCTAAAAGAAAAATTTCAACCAGTTAGGCATTTTCTTGCTAAACTAAATTTTATCATTTTATAGTTTATATATTAACCGACATATCAAATACAGGACTTTTCAAAAGTATTGGAATACATATTTGGATGTGAACAACAATACGTTATTTCCCTGGGTAACGAAGTTTTGTTAAAGATTTCAAGAAGTGTTGGAAAGTGCTTCGTTATCTATGCTTAACGCATGATTTTTCTTGTTTCTTTCGATTTAGCAATGGGGATAGTGAATTCTGCAATTATAATTTCAGATTTAGTAAAAATCATGTTGTTTTGCAGTTAGCATATCAAATTGTAAGTAAAAAAGTACATCAAAAGTGCATCAAAAGTACATCAAATAGCTAAAATTTTAAAACTTATAACAAAATACATTTTTTTTTTCAGTTTAATTTATTTCCATTTTAAAACTTGAAAAATTAAGTAGGAACTATATATACTTACTTTATTAAAGAGTTGATATTCGACCAAATCATTATTTGTTGTATCACTAATACTGTTTTTTTTAAATGTAAAAATTGTTTTTTGTAGAATGCTGTAACAACTCTTAAAGTTTGTAACTGTATCAACTCTTAAAATTTTAACATTGGTATGATACCCTGTACATATTTCTTCAGTAATTGATTTAAGAATAGTTCCTCTGTCGCAAAGTAATATTTTTCGTATCATTCAACTGCAAAGAAATTACTGGAAACACATTCTCAGTCCGTTCAAAGGCATGCAATACCGTCTACAAAATAAATATCGAAAGAATGCGAAAAATTTTCATTGTTCGGAAAAAATTTAATAAAACTTCGGTGACGCATTGGTTTCTATTGTCTAGAAATTTAAAATGACAAATGATGAAAAAAAGTAAAATCTTAGAAAAGGAAGATTTAAAACTTCTTTGCCACGTGGAAAAATCTGAAGCAGCTTGCTAATTATGTATAATTTAACCTTCTACATTCCTCAAAATATTGTATTTTTCGGATGTTTTGAGTTTTTCTGAGCACAAAAATTTATTTTATTTAAAAATATTTTTACTTTCTTCTAACTTTACAAGAATACGTGAAAATTTTCACGTATTGGATTGGTGAAAATTTTCGAAATCCTGTTTTCGAAGGATTTACATGTTTTAAGTATCAGAGAGCCCGAAAAACGTGTTTTTACGAAATGTCTGTCAGTGACACTGTTTGTATGTGACAAAAAATTATGGGCGCTCTATTGGAAGAACTAAATAATGCACGGAATTTCACATTTTGTTAGACTTTGATATAAACTAGACTTGATTAGTTTTTGGTATATATCGTTCAACAGATGGCGCTACTATGCTGCATTATTTACAATTTCTGCAATAGCCATATCTCCATAACTAATGCATAGATTTTCATAAAACTTTATATTTAGTTAGTACTTGCTATGATATGGTGCGGATTACGTTTTGGTGCAAATCGCACAACAGATGGCGCTGCTATAGTGTACTATTCGTGATTATCACAATAGTTCTATCTCAAGAGCTAATGCACGAAATTTTCTAAAACTTCAGATTCAGTTAGCTTCTGATATAGATTAGTGTTGTTTAGTTTTTGGTGCAAATCTCCTTACAGATGGCGCTGCTCTGCTGTACTTTTCACGATTTCGCAATAGCTGTATCTTAAGAACAAATGCATGGATTTTCATCAAACTTCAGTTCAAACAGTACTTGATAAAAAATTTATCCTGATTAGTTTTTGGTGTACATCACACAGCATGTGGCCCTGTTATGCAGATCTTTTTTAAGATTTTGCAATAACTCTATTCCAAAAACTAATGCGTGGATTTTCATCAAACTTCTGATTCAGTTATACGTTAATACACGTTATTGCTGACTAGATTTTGGTTTAAACCATCTAACTGGTGGCACAGCTATGCTGCATTTTTCAGGAAGTATTAACATGCATAAGATAAAGAAAGTTTTGGGATTGCCACATCTGACTAGCTTTATTTTCCTTTCATGAAATTTTACATATTATAAATGTATGTTGTACATTCTTTAAATATAAATTGTTAAATATTAATAATATTTTTTACATTAATATTGACCAAGTTCAAAAATTGATATATCTTATGAAAGAATTACTTTTTTAGCTCACTTTTTAATTTACGAAGATATAGTGTAATCAGAATTTGTGTTTGTGTGTGAATCAGCGCGAGAAATCTCAAACGGTACCTTGGATTAAGTTTCCATCTGGCAAATACAGTAGGCTCGCGATCAACTGTGAGGTTTGGAAATGTCTCATCACAGATATTTGAATTTTTGAAAATTTTGGAAAAAGGATAGAAATTGTCTAGTTATTCTACAATAGGATATTAATAATTTAATTAGTACAAAAGAAAGAGAACAAACATAAATTTTAATGTAATTTAATTTTACAATTAGTACAATGTAAACTAGTCGTAGGGGGCCACCGTCATGCTTCTGCATATTCATCCATTCCATGGCTTTTTCAAGCCTGCCTCGATATGCACGGCGGACACTTTGAACATCTGCCTTTATAGTTTGCAAATACTGCTTTTGATGTGACAAATAATGTTTTTTCCTTGCCCTGGCTATGATGTCATACTTTAATTTTCACATTTTTCTCGTAAACTATTGAGATACAGTTTTCTGTACATTTTTTATGCATTTCAGAGTTTGGTCGCTATTTATGGGACACCCTGTATAAATCGAGATCAAAATAAAAATGCATTTTTCACAGCTAACATTGAAGCTCTTATTCTGCAGATTTATTAGTAAATTATGGGTATGTAAAGAACACGAAATATTGAAAAATAAGTGATTTGTTAACCGTTCTTATATAATTCCTCCCTTTATTAACCGACTTCAAGGAGGAGGTTATGATTTCGACCTGTATGTATTTGTTGTTCACTCATAACTTCCGTAAATATGAACAGATTTTGATAATTCTTTTTTTGTTTGAAAGTATAAGATGTCCACATGGTCCCATTTCAATTTTATCAAATACTTGCGATTAGAACTTTTTAAAAATAAAAACATGAAAATTCACACTCTTTTTGAAGCAGTGATCCAATTAGAAGCGTTCAGTTTTCAGGTAATCGCAGACTTTCATGTCGAGCACACAAGTCAGATGTGTGTGTACAATAAACAAATAAAACTTCAGGCTATAACTCTTACACCGATACTAGATCTTTTAATTTCATTAAATTCTGGTGACTAGAATGTTTTTTAAATAACAAAATGTGGATTTGATAAAAAAATAATGATTTGTCGCAAATCATCTTTCATTGTTGCAACGTTTTCAAATCATAACCATATTAAAACTATGCATTCATATGCGTTAGTGCCAAGTTGTCGCCAAGCTTCGTATTTTTTTGAAGTCGTTTAGTATTTTTTTTTAAAAAAGCATATTTTATTAATGAATTTGGAATCATTAATCCAATTTTATGTCAAATACGGAAGGAAAATTCTAATTAGAGTTCATTCATTATTTTAATCATACTGGAAAATTTGTGATATGACTCAAAATTTGCTGACTACACAATGGTTTATTATGTGCTTAATATCTAGATTTGTTAAAAGTTAAAAAAAAAAAAGTTGTTTAATAGGAGAATGAGAGATAATGCGTGGGACATTAATGAATTTTTTTTTAACCTTAGGGGCTATACATATGTAACGTTATCAACATTTTGCTAATTTTGGATCTCTTTCCCCTCTTATGATATCATGGGCATGTTCAGCGCAACTTACCGAAGTGACCAATGTTTCCGACCGATTGTAGGGCAGTACGAAAGCGAATTGTACTGTCTGATCGAGATAAGAAAAACCCTGAGTAGGTTTTCTGCTTTCGAAGGTTCCAAAACTTGTAGGGTGGAAACTTCATCCATAGGACAAAAAAAAAAAAAAAAAAAAAGACTGCTAATTCTAGGAGAGATCGGTTGAATGAAATAAAAGGAAGTGTCGGACTTCCCTAAAATAAAATGGACTGTCCCGTTACCTTGGCAATAGTACCGATTGGAAACCAGTTCTAGAGTCTTTCTTATTCGAGCCAGACATTAGTACCAATGAAAACTATCCTGTTGAATTGTAGCTAACGTCACACTTCGATTTGATTTTTATTCCGTACTTGTCTACAATCGGTCGTAACATTAGTTACTTCGGTAAGTGACCGGTAAGTTGCGCTGAACATGCTCCATATGTCATAATTCGTCGAACTCCAACCCCCTTACCCGAGAATATCGTTATTATTGTCTAAAAATACTTAAAAATATATATATTATTTCTTTTTTATACGCTCGCAGTGATATATACATTTAATTTACTTTTATTACTCTCATATTTTATGGATTCAAGGAATTCAAGTCCTCAAAATACAATAAATGAGATAAATTTATATAAAGCAATAATTACTGTTTAAAGGTATTTTATTAATGAATTTATGTTACATAATTCATTTCAAAGTAATTTTGTTTTCTTATTCTTTCCCCCTGCGCCCGGGGAAATTAAAAGCAGAATATATCAACAAAAGAGTGAACAACATTTTTTGCCTTTCGTTACTGATAGACGCTAATATACACTGGTGTCCAAAATTTAAGCATAATTGGTAATTAAGTAATTATTTTTAAGTAATGAAAGAAATATGAATCGGAATGTGCTGAAACTCCAGGTGTGTAAACAAAATAGTACGCGTCACATATTTTCGCGAAGAGTTTTCCCCGAAATCGAACAGGGGACCGTCAACAAATTGAAAAAGAATGAAGATCTTTTGGATAACCCTGTCAAAACTAATGTAGCAAAAGCGTTCAAACTGACATTATGATTAATTGGCTTATTATAATGTACTGTGTTAATTTTTACAAGGATAGCATGTATACTCGTAGAGAAATTAAGGTTTTTATAAAAACAGTCCTAAATTTTTCCAAGTTTTTTGCTTATAATTTGCAGAGTTCTTATTATAAAATAATGTTCTTTACTGAAAATATGACAAACATCATTGTACATAATACCCTGTCATCAGAATTTAAAAATAATAAAAATTGTATGAAGAATGAGTATGTTTAGTAAATAATTTTTCATTGCGCATGCGTCAACGATATCAAAATGTCATTTGCATATTGTGTTAGATAAATGTATAGAGCAACTTCTGTAAAAGTTTCAAAAACATAGCTTGAAAATTCTGAAAATGGGAGCCTATAGAATCAACTCCGAATCCGTTATTCCTAAAGGAAGCAAAAAAATCAGGGGTTTTACCTAAATATAGTTGTACGTGCAATATTGTGTAGGCACTAAACAATATAATATGGATACAGCCCCTCATCTTTTTGCTTCATTTAGGGAATAAAGGATTTTGATCTCATTCTATCAACGATAATTTTCAGAATTTTTAAGCTATGTTTTTGAGACTTTCACAAAAGTTGCTCTATACATTTAACTAACATAATATGCAAATGAAATTTTAATAGCGTTCACGCATGCGCTGTAAAAAATTATTTAGTAAACCTGCTCATTTGTCATACAATTTTTATTATTTTTTAATTCTGATGACAGGGTATTGTGCACAATGATGTTTGTCATTTTTTCAAAAAAGAACACTATTTTATATTAAGAACTTTGCAAATTATAAGCAAAAAACTTAGAACTGTTTTTATAAAAACCTTAATTTCTCCACGAGTATACATGCTATCCTTGTAAAAATTAACACAGTACATTACAATAAGCCAATTAATCATAATGTGTAGTTTGAACGCTTTTGCTACATTAGTTTTGACAGGGTTATCCAAAAGGTCTTCGTTCTTTTTCAATTTGTTGACGGTCCCTTGTTCGATTTCGGGGAAAACTCTTCGCGAAAATATGTGACGCGTACTATTTTGTTTACACACCTGGAGTTTCAGCACATTCCGATTCATATTTCTTTCATTACTTAAAAATAATTACTTAATTACCAATTATGCTTAAATTTTGGACACCAGTGTAATTTCCTACATATGATGTTCCTGATTTCTTTAACAACAAATTGTATGCGTAAATGTCTGAAGAACAGAAGCGCCAAACATTTGGTTACTCCAAATTTTGGTATGAAATGATTTTATGAACATTTAATGAATTTAATAATATCTTTGTATCTTCATAAAATATATATATATATATATATATATATATATATATATATATATATATATATATATATATATATATATATAAATAATAAAACAGGTAACAGACAATTTGAACGTAAAGAAAAGGTACAGAAAAAATAAATATTTGGTTAGAGCAAAATTGATAACGCTATCAAAAAGCAACCCCCCTTTCCTCCCAGAGATATCTTACGATATCAAGTTCCAGTTCCAGCTCTCTTCTTTAAAATCATAACGTTATAAGTGCACAGCCTTTTACAAAGGTCGTATAAAAATTATATAAAGTTTTTATCGTTGTGTATCTATCCGTCTATTGGATAAAAAGTGGTTAAAAATGATACAATATGTATTCAGAGAAAATTCGATATGTAATGTGGTATGTGTAACGGAGGGGGGGGGGGGTAGGCGGAAGAGTTCCCTAACGAATAAATAATCAACTCTAGATAATCGGTTTTCGTAGAATCGATGCTTGACTGTTCTTATAAGTAATCGAAGTCGCAAGACATTGTTTTTTCCTTTTTAGTTTCAGCAAGCTCAACTAAAAAGAAAATTTATTCAATTATTTTGTCTTAATCAAGCATAAATTTAATAATAAAAAAAATCAATGAAAAAAAATAAGTAAATACATTTATGGAAGTTAATCTTAGTTAATTGTGAAGCATTAGTGCTTAAGCAACGAAAACTTCTTAATTGGGCAAGAACAAAAAAAATTAATTACTTTTATTTTCCCCTCTAGTGCATTCCTTAAGATTAATCTGATATAAGACTTTTTTGCTTTTTTTTTTTTTTTTTTTTTTTTTTTCATTTTTTACTGTCAGACAAATGCGTTGATTAGCTATTGCTAAAGAATGAAACAATTGAAATGCATATTACGTATGTATGAAGGATATCATTTTATATTATTTATACTAATGAAAGAAAGTTTTTGTCTGTATGTTTGGCTGTCGGCGTGCGATGGCTTGGAAAATCTACCGCACGTACAAGGTTGAAAATTTGTACGAGGATCACTGTTAAAATTTTCTGCAAAAACACAGAAAAAAAAAAAATAAAATCCCTGCCGGATCGGCCTACAGGTGGAGGTAGATTTCGAAGTTAGGTACAAATTTCACCAACAAAAACTAAATCAAGATTAGAGATAGAGTTTCATCACTAAGAATGATCTCTAGGGACCTAAACCTTTTGTGAAAATTTTAACGTACACGCATAACACACGCAAATATATATGGAATAGATTAAAAAAATGGCGAAAATAAAATAAGCGAATTTCAAAATATTAAAATATGCCAATAATTCCATAGTCTGGTTTTTATCATGTTTCAATACGTTTTTACAAACACACATGACGTTATACATTCACCTGCTAGGTATTTTAGATAAAACTGAATGTGTACAATTTTATAACTACAAATATTACCAAATAACTTGAAAATTAGTGTTTTTCTATACATAATTTTTAAAAAGTTTATAGAATCATTTTTCAAATAATACAGTCAAACCTCATTAACATGGACACGCTTAACGTGAATAACTTTTAATATGAACTGTTTTCAAAGTCCCCTATAAAAACGAATACAAAGATTTGATACTGATAATATGAATTACTGTTAACATGAACCAAATTTTGATTCCCCTTGAGGTTCATGTTAACGAGGTTCGACTGTGTTTCTTATTTCAAATCAGATTCAGGTGATATTTTCAGAATTTTTCTTTCTCGTTCTTACCCTCATGCAGAATAGTTTAGGAAGGGGGGGGGGACGAAAAATGTTTTTCAGGATCTATGATGCTTTTTGTAATGGAATTTTCAAAAGGAGCGACTCGCAGGATATAAAAATAAATACGTTGCTCTTTTTTTTCTTTTTAAGAATTCTTCCATTTCAGCGTAGATACGTTTGCAGTCGGGGGGGGGGGGGGAGGGTATGTACAAAAGATATCTTAAAATCTCTTGGCTTTCGTAATAAAATTTTTAGCTATGTTAAATGTCAAATTATTAATATAATATACGGATAAATTCGGTTTTCGGAAAAATTAATAATACTTCGTTTTAGGCAAGTTTCCGTCTTAGCAGGTAGTTACACATGTTACTACCTCCGTCGGTATTAATATTTTTTATATTTAAGACAGGATTTGTTATAAACGGAATCCTTTATTATAAGGTTAACCATACCTTTTTTTTTTTTTTTTTTTTTCTTGCCGATTTGGAAGTCACTGTCTCTCTTTTTTAGACAGGGACTTGGCAACACTATTTGCGAACCTCTGTTTTAACTATTTAACTGATTTACTCGTACGATGTACGGACGAGAAGAGTTTGCTTGATCCATCACTTAAAGCTTTTTAATACAACTAAATTTTTTAAATACAATTTCATACTATATCATAACAGAAATGTTTAAATTAAATATTACGATTATTTTAGCTTAAAAATAGCGGTGTTTATCCCATATTTTCAATTTATTGTATGTAAAAAAGGGAATATTTTAAGCGGTTAAAAACATATTCTGAATAGAATTTTTTATGGTAAATGTGAGAAAAGTTGATGCTCATTAAAAAGTATATTTTGCTGGTTTTTATTAAGTATAATAGACATTGTTTAGTCATAAATATTATTTTAAATCTCTTTCCAATCATCAAACCCTATTTCTGCAGATGAATCGAGAGTAGCCTCAACATGTAGGCTCTGATTCGATTCTGCAAAATGAACCGAAAAGCTCATGCCTATGAAAACTAGAGTCATGTCTGTATTCCGGCAGCCATTGCCTCTCTAGCGCTATCTTTTGGTCGAAATTCGAATTATTTGAAGAAAGTGCATTTTTAAAAGATTATTGACTTTCTAGTCACAATACAGGAAATCGCGCATTTTTATCTGAAACTGGCTTTTTCTCATTTACGTCAAAATGGATCAGTCATTTACTGGACACCCTGCATATACAGGGTATTTTTTTTTAAGTCCTGAAAGTAAAATCCAATAACAAAAGAGCCACTGATCCAAACGACTTGAAATTTCACCAACTTGCTGCCAATGAAATGTGTACTTTTTAGGCGTAATTAAAAAAAAAAATGAAAAAATTGCATTAAACAGACAGATACTACGCTTTACTCCATGTTTTTATTTTGTTTTGTTTCTGTGAAGAGGTTCGTAGTTCCTTTTCCCAGTTTTCGCATCCCAATCGTACGGAAGTGCGTAACTAATGCAAAAAATTCTCAGCGTGTCGTTTTCAGCGTCACTGGCACAATCATTGGAAGGATATCTGTTAGAATAATGAGCACGAGGCATGCGTGCTTCACATTTTTATCGCCAATATGAGTATGTCGTGTGATAGCTTTTCTCTTGACTTCATTGCATATACAGCATCACCTATTGGTTTAATTTTTAAAAATTTTTAAAACTACGTGTTAAAAAATTCCCATTGTTTTGGCAGCATATTGGTAGAATTTGCAGGTTATTTGGATCAGTGATTCTTTTGTTATAGGGTTTTAGTTTCACGACTTAAAAAAAACACAAAACAAAACAAAAAATAAACATCCTGTATAGATAAACTTTTTTATTCTGATATTATATACTTATAAATACATACGCACACAGATATACAGTGTGGCCACTCTCAACGGTAGCCAATGGCTAATTTCTAAATCGTTAGTCATAGACATATACTAGTTCCAATTGCAAAAAAAAAAATGCTTTAAAGAAGATAAAGAATTGTTTTTTAAGCGATTTGGGTAAAATAAATTATTAAAAAATTACGAAAATTAACTTTTTATACGGTTCTCCGGTCCTATAAGTGATATTTAGTAAAAATTTTCCATTACTCTTTCAAGCAATACAAAAAAGGTCCCATTCATCTATCATTTAAATTAACTAAGTTACGAAATTTTAAATTTCATGACTTAAACCACTTTTCTGTAACTGAAAACGGATGAATTGGACAAAGCTTTAAGGGAACGTACACTAAGTGCTTAAAATATTATAAAGGACGTTTATTTCCATCGCTATCCAATGGCTAATTCCTAAACTATTTGTCACAGACATATGGTTCCAGCTACAAAAATGTTTAAAATGGGGTAAAGAAATATTTTTAAAGCGATTTAACTATAATTTTTACGATAGTGCTAATTTTAATTAACTTCTAAATTAGTTAAAATAATTGAAGACGTGAGTTTTAAAACTCTCTTTTTCGAGAAAATCAAATTTTAGGAAATCGCGAAAAACTTTTAAATGAATCCATTGGTTTTCATTATAAATTTGGAGATTGTAATGTTACATTAGTGCCGATTGGTATAGACTGATAGAGAAAAAAATGCGATAAGGTGAGTTTTGAAATTCACATCCTCAATTGTATTTTTACATATGTTTTATTTTGTAAGAAAATGAAGCTGTTTCTTTTCATTACTTTAGTTTAAAAAGGTGTGCTATTTTGATAAGCTTTTATTTTTATTTATAACGTTTGTATGTGTGTTTACTTAGTTCAAAATTTGTATTTAAATTTTAATTTGCTTCCAAATATCCGACCGAGGTTCAATTCGCATATTTTTTATATCCAATGACAATGTAATATTAATACAATTTTTGGTGAGTACCATTTATTTATTTTATAGAATGCACCAAATTCTATTAGGTTAAGTAATCTAATAGAATTTTAAATATGTATCATTTTGTAACGAACATTTTGTAACGCTTTTCATAATTTAATTTAACAAAATTTCTGTAATTTTTTTCTTACATTTTTAGTTAAAGTTGTATATTTTGCTTTAGTATATATAAACATCAACATAAATTTAAAAATAATAATGTAAAAGTTATTTTATTCACAATGTTTAGTGTTAAATTTTATATCTGACGTTTATTTTATTTCCAGTAAATTCGTGACTGACCCCTATTTTGCAGTAAAAAAAAAAAAAAAAATGCTTTAACTTTAAACGACTATTACTCGGTCAGTCTTAATAGCAGAGGAATGGGACTTTTTTTGCCTTACTTGTTAGAAAAGTGGCAAAAATTTACTAAATATCACTTATAGGACCGGGGGATAGTATAAAAGTTTAGTTTACTTAATTTTTTATTAAAACTTTTTTTTGATCTAAATCGCTTAAAAAACAATTCTTTATCTTTTTGAAAGATTTTTTGCAATTGGAATTATATGTCTGTGACTAACGGTTTAGAAATTAGCCATTGGCCACTGTTGAGAGTGGACACACTGTATACACTACCTGGCCAGTGATTATCGTTCACTTGCGATTTTAGACATTTTGTTAAATATCTAGAAAAAATACATAAGGAATCATCTCGAAACACTTAGTGTATAAATATAATAGTATAAGTCATACACCTCCGTGAAGATTTTTTCCCGAAACTCCATAGGGGACCGTCAACAAATTTAAAAAAGAATAAATATCTTTTGAATAACCCTGTCAAAACTAATGTAGCAAAAGCGCTCAAACTCTAGATTATGATTGAGTGCCTTATTGTAATACATTGTGTTCATTTTTATGCAAATAGCATGCATATTCGCAGAGTAATTAAGGTTTTTATAAAAATAGTCCCAAATTTTTCCAAATTTTTTCCTTACAATTTTCAGAGTTCTTAATATAAGCTAATATTTTTTTTCTGAAAATATGACAAACAACATTGCACACATTACCCTGTAATCAGATATAAAAAATAATGTAAGAAGTCGTCTTACAAATGTAGAAGAGAAGAAAGAAAGAAGTGATAACTTATCTTAATAAATACCTCGGGGCTTGCATTCTTCTTTATAAACTTTTTATTACTTGAAAAAAACGGCACTCACATATGGTAGACGAACATACACACATTATATACAAATAAAGTTTTTTTTTTCATACATAATTCTGGCGCATGCCACCATCACAAGATATGAACCACAGTTTTTTTCAACCAACATTCCAACATCACTAAGAAAAAAAACATTTTTTAATAGAACTAGTGTTGCCAGATTTCTTTTAAACGAGAAATATTACAACTAAATTTTTTTTTTTTTTTAATTTAGCAAAACTCAAGTCACGTGACGCGTGAATCTATTTTTTTTTCTTTTATTCCTTTGGAAAGCGCGTGTTACAATAATAAAAATTGTATGAAAAATGAGTAGATTTACTAAATAATTTTCACTACGCATGCGTCAAGGATATCAAAATTTCATTTGCATATTATGTTAGCTAAATATATAGAGCAACGTTTGTGAAAATCTCAAAATCATAGATTGAAAATTCTGAAAGTAATCGTCTATAGAAAAAGCACAAAATCCGTTGGTTCCAAAATGAAGCAAAGAAATGAGGGATTTTATCCAAATGTAGTAGTACATTCCGTATTGCGTATTCTATATTGATACTAATCAATTAATATATGGATACAACCCCTCTTATTTTTACTTCATTTTAAGAATAACAGATTTTCAGTTTATTCAATTGACGATTATTTTGATAATTTTCAAGTTATGATTTTGCGACTTTCACAAAAGTTGCTCTATACATTTAGCTAACGTAATATGGAAATGAAATTTTAATATCGTTGACGCATGCGCAGTGAAAAATTATTTTGTAAACTTGCTCATTTTTCATACAGTTTTTATTATTTTTTCATTCTGATTACAGAGCATTGTGTGCAATGTTTTTTGTCATATTTTAAGAAAATAATATTTTTTTATATTAAGAACTCTGAAAATTATAAGGAAAAAACTTGGAAAAATTTGAGACTATTTTTATAAAAGCCTTAATTACTCTGCGAGTATGCGTGCTATTTGCATAAAAATGAACACAGTGTATTACAATAAGGCACTCAATCATAATTTAGAGTTTGAGCGCTTTTGCTACATTAGTTTTGACAGGGTTATTCAAAAGATATTTATTCTTTTTTAATTTGTTGACGGTCCCCTATGGAGTTTCGGGAAAAAATATTCACGGAGATGTATGACTTATACTATTATATTTATACACTAAGAGTTTCGAGATGATTCCTCATGTATTTTTCTAGATATTTAACAAAATGCCTAAAATCGCAAGTGAACGATAATCAATGGCCAGGTAGTGTATATATTCAAGTTAATTTCTTTTAAATATTTTATTATTTTATCTAATTACTATTTTTTACTTTATTTACAATTTACATAAAGTTGTAACGTTTGGAATTAATTTAAGGATTTTTTAATTATGTATATTATATATTGTTTCCTATAAGTTAAACATATTTTTTCATGATTTTTCATAATGATTTTTTATAATCATTAAAGCTTTCGCTCCATGACCATGTATATAAAAATTAATTGTAGTCATAATAATCAAGACTTTTATTGTTTGTTTGTTCGTAAATACAATAGCTGTTACTGTTACTACCATCATAAGCGAAGTAGCAGGGCCGTAGCTAAGGTGGTGCTATGGGCGGGTCAGTCCCTAAAACATTCTGAGCCTTCCCTGAAAAAGATTCCAAGGTCACCAAAATGAATTTTCGTTCCAAAAATCCAAACGAAATTCTGTTCAAAATACTAATTTAGATTTGAGAACCTTTCACAGTTTTGCAGAAATACTAAATTGTAACTATAAAATAAGTGTTTCAACACTCGTTCATCCTATTTGCACATTTGAAGCCAACATGATGTTTAATATTGCATTAGTTATACACTCGAATTTTACATCATCATATTCTTTTTTTAACATAAAATGAAGTTATTACAACAGTTTAATGAGAAACATAGTAACTACGGCATGAATATGCACTAATTTATCTTTCTGCGTCACAGAGAGAGAAAACATGAGCCCCCCCCTCTTCCCCCTACATTTTCTTAAGGGGACGGTGGAAGTTAAATTTTTTTTTCAACATAGCAATATGAAATTTTGTGCATATATACATTTGCCCAAAAGCATATAGAACAAACTTAAAAAAAAAACTTCCAATTTGATTAAAATTTTTAATAAAAAAAAAATAATTTAAATTTTTAAACGAAATTTTAAAATGCTTCTCATGTTTTATTTTTTGAGATATTTTCTTGATTTTGCATTTTTATCACTTAAAACTCTACTATAAACAAATTTGTGTAAGATTTTTTTTTAATCTCTTGAATAATCAATATTTTACAGATTTTTTTCTAAATACCATATCGATTTTCATCAAAAGTTTGCCTTTTAATAAGTAAAAAATCAAATTTGACTATCTTAATGAAAACGAATTTTAAAAAGCTTACACAATTTCTTTCTAAACAATATCAGGATACTTCCTTATCAATTTCATAAATATTGATAAAAAATTGCGTTGCAAGAAGCATTTCAAAACTTTAAAAATGCTGAAAAATCAGTTTTGAGAAAAACAGATTTAAAGTACATATAAATACATTTACCTTTATTATTTACATCTTAAAAACTTCATAAAGGACATTTTAATAAGTAAAAAATGTTTTGGTATTATTATACACAGAAATAGACCTTTTTTGCGACGATTTTGCTCAAATGAAGGTCCACTGTCCCCTTAAGTCCTTCCCTATTATTCACTTCTAGCTACGGCCCTGCGAAGTAGTAAATAATTTCAATGAAAAAGTAGCCCAAGGCATGAAATAAAAGATGACACTTAAAATTTTATTGCATACTTTACGATCGGCGAAAAATTCTAAGAATAAAGAGTTTCCGCAGAATAAAAAAAATCTCCGATGATGAAATATTTTGAAATGCAGTTTAAATTTAATTATAGTAAAGTTAATGATAGTAAATAGCATTAAAACGAATTTTGAATATGAAAGATGATTGCTTTATATACATAGTAACAGAATTGAAGAGTTTTCGAAAAAAGTTTTTAAGGGCAAGGATGTTGTTACTTTCGTTTTACTTATCCATCATACGTAGCACAAGGTAAATCTTGCAATCGTTTTGAAAGTCGAAAAAGTTTTTTTGACGGATTTACACGTTTCAGACGCTGGATATTCCGAAAAACATATTTTTAGAATTTTTTTTTTACCGTCCGTTTGTCTATGAGTCTGTCCGTCCGTCTATGTGTCTGTATGTCTGTAAACGCTGTATCTCCCGAACAAATTGAGATTGAGACTGGAAATTTGGTGTGTATTTAGTATATAATAGAAGAAAAAATCCTATTAAATATCAGTAACCTCAATTATCCGGAATTATTTTTTTCGTACTCTTGAGATATTCGTTATGACGAAAGGTACATAAAAATTTTCGATTTTTTATTTTTTATTTTAAGGAGTAGATTTAAAAGACAATAAAAAAACAAAAATTTTGCATGAAGAACGAAGTCAATCGGATTATTAGTTGCCGAGATATTTATAATCTATTATCTACACTCTTCGATTTTTCATGACCCTGTATTTCATTCAAATTTCAATTCAAAGATATATTTTAATTGGATATGAGACGCTTAATCCGAAGCAGTAAACTTTTAGTTAATATGATTATTTGTTTTGGAGTTGTCAGAATGTTTCTTTTACGCAGTTCGGTTCTACTTGAGTAATTTGACATTTATATAATTTGTCGAAATTATTAATAGAGCATTACTATGTATTAAAAATATTTCAATATACGTTTAAATTTTAATTTGGAATTGCGATACATCTTATAAATAGTTTACACATGTTTTATTTTCATATTTTATATTATGCATATCCATGATGGGTAAGTATTACGGTGGTCCCCAATGACTAGTTTTTTCTTAAAAAGCATTTTTACTAAAAATTATAGGACTCCTCCTTAACTCCCTCCAAATTATGAAAAATTATCTAACTTAAATGTATAATTTTCAAGTTTTATTTCAATCTTGTTCATTTAATGAACTAATGCATCTCCGTTCCTTAAAACTACTATTACTCTCATGATGCGTCCAAGACCCGCAGGACATAAAAATACTTTAATTAGCTCCGTTAAAAAAAATATTACCCGATCACAGAAAATTCAAGGATATTATCATTACCAGCGGAGATCTTCTGTAATCGGGTTCGTATGTTCATTTCGCTTTGATGGGGGGGGGGGGTTAATATTAAAGTCGTATCCACTATTGTCGCGGAAGCTAGATACGGTTGTCTTGATTGATTAAAAAAATCAGTTACATTTATTTTTTACTTATTTATTTATTGAACATCATACATCTGACTTACGTGCTCGACATGAAAGCCTGCAAATAAGCCATCGTCAATATACAGGGACGAGATAGCACAAGAAAATTTTCATCCAAGAAAATCCAAAGAATCCAAGAGAATCACAAAGAGTGTGTGCAATGGAGCCAGCGGGATTCGACCCCATAACCGCCTGCGCTTTTAATCAGTATTTTCTTGAAAATAAATTTTAAAGATGAATTTCGAAAAATGCCAATAGACTTTGGAGTAACGAACAACTATTTTTTACGGTTATTTTTTGCATCTTATTAAATTTTTTTAAAAGCTTAGACATAAATTTAAATTTTGTGTTCAAAATCTGAATCGTTTGGAGTGGTTAAGTAGCGCAAACTGAACTGTGTTCAAGGGAGGGGGAGGGGGCGGGGGTCAAATTTCAAATGATTATAAAAAACGGAAGAATTAGTCGATTCATTTGCCGTTTTCGCTAAAATTATTCTTCATGTCAGTATTTTCTTAAAAATAAATTTTTAAAATAAATTTCAAAAAATTTCTTTAGAGGGCGCTTTAAACTTAAGAGTAACAAACAACTATTTTTTTGTATGTAATTAAATGCTTGCAAAAGCTTAGAAAGCTCAAATTCTGAATCGTTGGAAGGAGTTTAGAAGCTCAAATTGAACTGTGTTCAGGAGTTGAAATTTAATTTGATAAAATATCTGTCATGCATAAACTTTTTGCTCATTTCTTAGAAGTATAATAAACTTTAAACTGTTTCAATATCTGTTTTAATTAAGAAGTTATGACGTTTTTTCGGTTTTCACAAAACCCCTCCCTGTTTCACCCCTTGGTCCGATTTTGCCCATTAACGAACTTGACCGAGATTTTATACCCCTTAATTTTATGGGTCAGTTTGGAGGAAATTGGAGCAGAATTATAAAAGTTATCGTGTCCATAATAAAGTGATATTTTCAGGACCAGGAGTTTTTTTTACCGTAATTTTGTATTTTAGTTCGCATCTCAAACAATAGGTGGCGCTGACGGCGATTGAAGGCCAGGTGATCAATGCTGAATGAAGCGTCGACCTGGCCTTCAATCGCCGTCAGCGCCACCTACTGTTTGAGATGCGAACTAAAATACAAAATTACGGTAAAAAAACTCCTGACATTATACATAACCCTCCTGCAAAAATTTTTTAAATAGCTGTCACCGTTTGCAAGTTATTGAATTTTAAAATCCATCAGTCATTTTTGGGACACCTACCCGGTAGGAATAATAGTTCATTTATAGGAGCACCAAAAGAATTCCATTACATTATGGTCTATGAGGAAAAATCGTTTGCAGACAATTTTAATGAAATTACGCTATTGTAAATGCATTGAAACTGATATAAATCACCGAATTTCACTACTATTACTTTAGGACAGGACATTCATAGAATTTTTAATCCAATTACAGGGACACACAAACGAAAACGGTTACGATACTTTCTTGGAATAATGACTGCTGTAAATGCGTTTTCAATTTCATCCAACTGTTTTTTTTTTTTTTTTTTTTTTTTTTGCATTCGTAATTATATGAATACGTAGCACCTATAGTCGTCGTCTGATCCGTCCGCATATAACAGCACTAAAATACTCAACCGAATCTTTTGAAATTTTAAATATGTATTTGTTGCAAAATTTTGTTGAGTTTTATCAAATTTTAGAAAAATTGGATAAATAATTCAAATACAGGGACAGTCAAAAGTATTCTGTTATACAGGGTGGTCATAAAAAAAACTTTGCCGATATATGGAGCTCTAGCGGTCAGTCCGTTCAACCGATCGAGGTGAAATTTCAGATATAGCTATTCAGAGGTATGAGCTCGAGATTCTGTGAACGACAACAAAATGGCTCTCACGGTTACGGTTATAGTTACAGAAACTCGAAAATTTCCAATGGCAACACCCATTTTTTTCCATCGCAAAATGATCAGTGCATGCGCAAACCCTAAAGAGCGCTGAAACGGTATGGTTATTGCAATAAACGGACGAGTTATGCTTGCACAAAATCAGCTCTATACGAACGGCCCTCAAAAAACACGACCAAGGCGCACGCAGGAAATTTTAATATGACAGAGACAAAATACCAATCACGGAACGTCGTTTGCCATATAGTCAGCGTAGAAAATGGATAAAAAGAGTCTGTGTCATATGCGAATTTACTCCTTGCGCACCAATCGAGTTTTTTTTTATAGGGGGGGGGGATTCGAAGAACAGTTTTTTGTGCATGCATAACGTGTCCGTTTCTGGCTTACACGTACGGTTCCATCGCTCTTTAGGGTTTTCGCATGCGCTGATCATTTTGCAATGAAAAAAATTGGGTGTTGCTATTGAAAAATTTCGAGTTTCTGTAACTATAACCGTAACAGTGAGCGCCATTTTGTTGCCGTTCACAGAATCTCGAGCTCATACCTCTGAATAGCTATATCTGAAATTTCACCTCGATCGGTTGAACGGACTGGCCGCTAGAGCTTCGTATATTGGCAAAGTTTTTTTATGACCACCCTGTATTACGCCCGATTAGATAAAATAGTTTTATTTGATTTTTATTGATGTTAAACCCATCGAAACATAATAAAACTGATATGCATTTATGAAGGACATTAAACTATACATTTTGTAGATCCTACTACATAAAGTATTTATTTACAGTGCCACACAAAAGAATTCCGTTGCATAATGGTATGGGGAGGGGGGGAGGGTACACTATTTGCGGCATATTTTAATTATGTTAAACCATTTAACATGTAATAAAATTGGTATACGTTGCTTAGGATTACTACAAGTTAATTCCTGTGTAATAGAAAATGCGTTTCCAAAATGCAGAATTACACATAATATTTTAACTTATTAAACGATTTAGTTTTGATACATTATTCTGAATGTGTTGGAAAGTATTTCGTAACCTTTGCTTGACGCACGATTTTTCTTTCTTGTTTGTTAAGATACGAGAAAGTAAAAATGTCGCAAGGAATTAAATTACGACAGTGGTGCAGCATTAGTTACTTTTTTTAGAGACTAATCTACGATCATGTATTAAAATAGATTTTTCCTGCATAGAAATGAAGCACAGAATATAGAAACACTACCTAACGGAATTAAATTTAAAACATAACACAGGACCGAATATATTATTTTATAAATCAGAGTTTAATGGAGTTTACTTGAAATATCACGACTCGTAAAATAGATCTTAACATAGGTATTTCATTACCAACATTGAAAAGCCGTAAATTCTGCTGCAGCTATAAAAAGTTATCGGGATGTTTGGAGAGAGGAGGAAAAAATTAAAAGTAGGCGACAGTGTAGTTAAACTTTAGTTTACCGTTTAATATTTATAAACATAAAAAAATTCTCAGTTATTGATTATTTTTATTGATATTTTATTTAGACTTAAGTTGTAACGCTAAAAAAAATATTGTAAAGAATGTACGGAATTCTTGTCGTTAAGGCTGCTAGTGAGTCAACTAATTTCCCTCGCTAAAGCTAAGTCTGTGGGCATGTGATGAATTCGTATATTAAATATTTCCTCATGTCCATGATCTCTTGTCAATACTTTTTTAAAATAATATATACAGGGCTCCCAAATGGACTACTTTTTGAATGCCAGTATTTTATTTAAAAAAAGGCTTTAGCCTACACTGTAAAAAAAAAGGGTCGATCTACTAAAAAAACCTTAGTAATCCTTGTAATTACTAAAAAATGTTTAGTAATCTTAGTCGGTTACTAGAAAATCTGTAAGAATTACTAGAAAAAAAATAGCAACGAATAGAGTTAATAGTTTTATATTTTTAATAGCTATTACTAAAACTCACTTGGCGTGGCCTCGATAGCATAGTGGTTATAGTAACGGACTCCAGGCTAAAAGGTCCCGGGTTCAATACTGGACAGCGCCAAATACTCCCCGAATGTATGTAGTGTAAGTACTCTATAATAAAGGGGTTATGAATTTCCTGTTGGAGTTGGTAGAAATGTTTGGTGCTGCCATCTATTGCGTTTTTGCCGAAAATCTATCGCTTCAGAAGTCTGGATGCAGCTCTAAGGAACCTCCTGCCCTTCGGACGCACGTAATTGTTATTAAAAATAATTTTGGAGCTATTACTAAAATTTGCTTGATGGCTCATGCTAAAAAATTTTAAGTTAGTTATACAAAATATTCTTTTGTTCAGTTTACAAAAGAAATGCTTGTTTCACTTGCAAAAAAAAAGTTTGTAATGGTTACTAAAAAATTCTTTGGAATACAAATTTACTAAAAAATTTTTAGTAACCTCTTGAATTTTTTTTTGCAGTGTATACATCCCTGGTTCGAATCCTGGCCCGGACTTTTTTCACCCACTTGGAAAATTTACATCTCCCTTGGTTTAGCATTATTTAATCAATATGTTCGAGCTATCACTACTGTTAGTATTTTCCCACAATTCATGAAAGCAATGTGCATTGCATATTAAAAAAAAGAAATGAAAATTTCTTAGTGTATTTTAAAGTTAAATAAAGATAATTTTCTTGAAAGATTTAATGCATATATTCAAAAGTCTATGACAATAACATCATAAATAATATTAAGTAAGCATGTTCTTATTCAGGTGCTACACAAGTAATTTAATTTGTTCAGAAATATTGTCAATGCTAAACTGTCACGCTAAATTCTCAGAAATTAACGTAATGTATATCGTGTCTTTTTCACTATTTTAATTACTTAGATCCACTTACTGAAATCCTTTTAAGTTGTGAATGAGATGTAACTTCAGTAATTAAGAAGCATATATTTGAATTCAAAGCGAAAGAAAGTTTATTAATACTAGTACATGAAACTATCATTTTTCGCTCTAATGTTATCTAAATTGTCAGAAAACGGTAGTAAATAATTAAAATTTCGTATTTAATTTCGAAATATTTTGAGAAAGTTTTACATTAATTAATGAACACAGTGTAATGCATATATATAAAGAAATCCTATATATGCATATATATAGGGCTCACAAATGGTCCGACAACTGAATACCAATATTTTTAACAGGAAATTCTATGGTAGGTTTCTACAAGATTTTTGCTAAAAACAACTTCCACAGATAATTTCTGCGAAATTTGCCCCCCCCCCCCCACCCCGCAAAAAAAAAAAAAAAAAAAAAAAAAAAAAGCACAGAATTACCATAAAAACCATAAATGAAATCATATGGTTTTTTGCCTATGGTAAAAGTGATACTATAAAAAAACCATATAAACATTAAGTGTATGGTAAAAGTGAAACTATGAAAAACCATATAAACATTAAGTGTAACATGATTCTTCAGGAGTTTTGCTGTATCGGTAAGTTGTTATTGTATACCTAAAAAACCTTTTCACTGTGACTTCTCCGAAAATATACAGGCGCAAAGTAAAATTCGCCGTGAATCTACACCAAGCCGTGATGTATTTGAAATGTAGCGGCTGCTGTTGCACGGCATGAGCATTGGTAGAACCTCATATGCGGCAGTTCTGTGTTTCCACAGCATCATTTAAGCGAAAACGAGCCTCGTCTGTCCATAAAATATGCGATGGCCAGTACTCATCCAATTGCATTCTCGACAGAAAGCGATATGCATCTTGTAAGGTAGAGCTTCAGAATTTTATATAAAATCATGCGCACGGTTGCTTGGGGAATGCCCAATACTCACGCTGTTGAGCAGCTACATGAAAATGCTATAGTAGCATTTGAAAAAAAAAAAAAAAAAAAAAAAAAAAAAAAAAAAAAAAAAAACTATCAGCTGTTGCTGTTGCAATTTCCTCCACAATCGCCGTCTCAGTTGCAGTCGTCCTCTTCCAGGTGCATCATCCAGAGAACTAATTTTTTCAAACCTACGAATTATGCATTTAACTGTATTTACGGACATGTTTCATTTCCTTATGCTTCTCATCCGTTGATAAGCACGGTGGGCTACCGAAGCACTGCTTTAATTTTGATAAAAATAACGACTTCAATAATAATTTACGATTAAGACGCGCCCTTCTTGTTCATCGGTATGTTCGCTGTGGACGAATGATTTCTTTAAACCAGACGTATCGCTTTTAAAACGAAATTATATTATCTACTCATTTGCATATGGTTTTAGCTGTAAAGAGCTTTCTAATGGCAAAATTTAAAACTTTTTTTTGTAAATGAAAATTTTGGTTGCTTGATCTACATATATCTGAAGTTTCATTCCGACCCGTTCAATAGAACCGGGGTTTTGAATATCTGAGTACCGCAGTTTAATTTTAAACACCCTGTACTTTGTAAAAAAGTTTTAAATATCTCTAAAAAGTTATAAAAATAATAAAACCTGCCTTATCCTATTTTATATCATATTTCTTATATTCTTATTTAAAATTATTATTATTATTATTTTAGAATCAGAATGTTCTATATTTTAAAAATATGTTAGGAATGACAAAATAAAGGTCTTGTGGCAAGTTTAATCAATTTAGATAACAAATAATTCAAGTTACATGGGTTTTAAAATTGTTCCTTTAATTTTTGTCGCCGCCTACTCCTAAATAGTCTTTTTTTTTTCGAAAATTTTCAATTTTTTAAAATGTTAAATTAAAGTTCAAGAACTTAGGATTCCAAAAATGCCTTACTTTTGGTTTTGCGATAATTTGATGTAAAGTTATAGCCTAAAATATAAACCGGAAATGAATTTTATAATTATGGAAATGACCATAAAAAGCCGTAGAAAGGTAAACAATACATTTTAATACACAAATATATAGTATATAATGTATAAAAAAATACATAAACACCTATAAATAAGATGGACTTTAAAGTTGTAAACATTATATATAATTTTTTATACTACATCAAAATCGTAATTTGCGTTTTCTGGAAAACTATGTTTTTCCCTATGAACGTACACGAGAAACATAATTTATTAAAAAGTTTTTTTAATCCTATCTAATCCATATATTTTTTTCCATTTTGAGATCAAAATCAATTTTATTTTAATAACATTAATCGTAGCTATCCAAATAGACTTATTGAAGTTTAAAGATTATCTCATTGTCTGAAAGCTGATGAATTTGCTTATTTTGTGTGCTATTCAATTCATACTTATATAATAATAGGTTAAGGAAGAGTTTTTGGAGACGTTTGGAAAATATCGTATTACAACAGGGTTTAACAGGTATTACAACTTTCGAATGTTTTTTTGCATTTTATCACACATGTTTCGTTTAGAAAAGTAATACATCTTCTAAATTTAAACAGTAAAATGTATGTATAAAATAAAGGAATTGCAAATAGTGCAAAAACGAATTAAGTAAACCTTTATTATTATTGTTATTACTACTACTAATAATAAAGTAAAGTAAAAGTTTTCGAAGTGTAAAAACATTAATGAAGTCATAATAAGAAAGGCACAGCCTTATACTATCAGTTCTATATGTAGAAAATAACAAAGTTATTGTTAAAACGAAATAATACACGATAAAAAGACGTGGATTGTTATAATACAACAAATTAGAAAGGGTTAAGATATTCAAATAAAATTTTGTAACAAGGTTCTGCTAATCTATTTATATATGTTATAAAGCAAAATACAGCTTGTAAGTTTGTATATATTAATTTAAGAGCTACTTTTATTCAAAAATACACAATTATTGTTTTCTGTACAAAATTTAGTATATGTTAGTAAATTTAAGAGATATTGCAAATATTTTGCGTCATAATACAGGTAAGTGGTTGCTGATATATTGTTGAGAAAAAAAGTGAAATATATTGAATAGATTTTGCTATTGAATAGGTTTAGCACAAATGCAATTCTGTTAAAATTTTTCTAAATATTGATTAAATTTGAAAGGTTAATGAAAATTTCATTAAAAATTTATATGAATTCATAGTTTTAGTCCCTGTTTTAACTACAAACGCATGTGTTTGATAAAAATTTCATATTTTTAAAATAAAGCGGACCAAAGGTAGGCACACATGCCTTAAGACAGAAATTTAAAGAATATTAAAAATAATTATTATTTTATAATCCAAATCATCGACGTTTTATTAATTTTTTATACATTTAAAAAAATTAATTTTTACTCATTGAGATAAAGAAATTATTAAAATTTTCTTACTGTGCAGTTCGAAATTCATTAATTTTCGGTTAAATAATCTGACTTGACATGGGAATTATTATTATTATTTTTTAAATTATAGATTAGTAAAAAGTGAAATTTTTTTTGCGCATGTTATTATAAACTTAACCATACCAACTCTCTTGGAATTTTATGTTAAGAATATTAAAAAAATGAACAATTAAAATTTCAAATTACATTTGAAAAAAAAATGCCTTGCAATAAAAAGTCCGTTTCTTCCCCGTTCAGTAACCTTTCTTATGTATTCATTAAACTCATTGAATTTTAATTACACGTTAGATTCAGTCAAAGGCATTATGATTTGCATTTGAAGTGCAGTAATTATAAAGGGATTTACTACTTTTCCTCTATGATTAATTCACATTTCTTAACTTTAATATCGATAAAAAACAATGAAATACGAATTTTATGTAAAAATTATGCAAGCATTGAACATTAAATGAAAATTTAAGAATCATATAGTGATAATGATACTTATTTTTGTCTATTTTTCAAATTTTATCCTTTCGACAATTAATTTATCACCAACTATAACATAAAGAAAAGAAAAAAAGTTGCTTTGTATTTAGTAGTATCTTTTTCTTTTAAAACTTACTTTTCCAAAATTGTACGTACTTAAAATCGGGATATAATGATTTTACATAAGAAAACAATTACCATAAATCTTGTATAAATCGAGGAATTTCTGAAAATTTTCGACAAGCAAATGAGGGGTGGGGGGTCGACTTATTCACGAGTCAATTAAAATAGAAAAAGAAATTCGAATACTACAAAATTCTAGCTTTTTATGTGCATGCATAATAAAATAATCTATAAAATATACAAATAATAATAATTTATCATTAAAATTTTTTCTCAGTGATTTTTTTTTTTTTTTTTTTTTTTTTTTTTTTTTTTTTTACTAATAGTCCAAGAGCCGACCGCACAAAACCCCAAGTCATCGAACACAAGGAAAAATCTTTATATTATGAAAGAATTGTAATAGGGGAATCTAATGATCCATGTCTGCCGGAAGCGAAGTGGTGCATAAGCCAAAAATAAATGCCACTGGTGGCTCATTCGTATGTCTATATCATTGTGTTTGCGTATAATCAAAAATATGGAAACACGGAAATCTGGGTGCAGGAAAACATAATGCTATGTCTACGAGTCAACCACTTTCATCCGCCGAAGTCTGCAGCTGATAGTTGCTTTGGAAATTTATATTTAAAATCAGTTACACACTTGAAAATCTGCTTAAAAAGAACGGTTGTGTTTAACCTTTGCATACGGACAGATACTGTCTGGGCCCCCATGCAAAGATTAAAATATCGCTGCCAATTAGTCTTTTATAACGATGCTTAGACCAGCGGTTCCTAAACTATGGGTCGCGACCCACTGGTGGGTCATGGCGCCTGTTTTAGTGGGTCGCAGAAATAATCGAGGTTTGTCACAAAAATATATATTATATTTTATCTATTAAAATATATAACAATTTCAACAACAAATATTATTTCAAGGGAAATACCTTAATTTCCATATGAAGAAATATAGGAACAGAATGTCCAGAAACTTTTAAATGAGCTTTGAATTCTTTGATGGAATTCAACACAATATACGCGTGTGAACAGGTTTTTTGTAATTTGGTTGTTTATGAAAAGCGCGTATAAAAAAACTGTGTGTTGAAAATGAATTAAGATTGAACTTAGCAAGTTTTGACTCTAATACACATGCTTTCATCGGGAAACACCAGTACCAGAAAACGCACTGATTCTAAAATTATATTTTGATAGCAATTAAATACATTTTTAATTATCTTTCTAGTTTCTGTATTGTGTTTTCGTTGATAGTGTATTCTTCATACGAAATTTGGCTTTTACATAGAATAGGATAACCGATAGCTTATACAGGTCATATAACAGTTTTCATATTGATATACATCATTATATTAGGTGGGTCTCAAAAATATTTTTATTTAAAGGTGGGTCGCGTACCAATGAAGTTTGGGAACCGCTGCTATAGACAATATTCTTCCGCTTGATTCAAAGATTAAAAAACTTTATCTTCTTGGGAATAATATTTAAAACTACACTGTTAAAAATTTTTGTTAAATAATGACGCGTTGACTGCATATTTGATATTCACTTTACCATTTTTCTAGAAAATTTGTTAAACACGATTAATTTACAAAGATTTCGTTCGACCAATTGTAAAAAAATGCTCATTTAGCTGTTATACCTAAATACGCTCAAACGAATGCTATTTTACGTAATGTTACTTCTCTTCTAACCAATCAAAACGTTTCTCATTCAGTTTAAGAATCTGGCAACATCTGAAAAGTTGTTTGCGCGGTTGTGTTTGTTTACGATGGCGGAGCGAGCGCGAAATTCATCGTCAATCTTGTTGAATGGAAACGAAGTATGAGAAATTTCATCATTCAAGTAAGTTATTTTGCTGATTATTTTAAGGCTTATCATGTTTACTTTCATGTTGGTGGATTAAAATGCGAAATTTAAAAAATGAATTCGAATATGTAACATCGAGATGCGTTTAAATTCTGTTGTCGCGATCCAAAGTTGATTCAGAATAGAATTAGATAATTTCTTTCTCCTGTTTTTATATTATATAAATACGATATTTCATCATATGATAGGAATCTTTTAAAGATTTGTGTGAATTTTTTTTCTTATCGCTTTTGATCGTTATTATTTAATCTATATATATAAAAGGAATTCTGAGGATAATTGAGGCACAGGCGAAAGCAAATCTTGGCAATGCGCCAACTCGGTCCAGAGGAAGCAAATCTTGGCAATGCGCCAACTCGGTCCAGAGGTATAAAAGCAAGATAGAAAAAAACGCGCAGGTCTGTGCATTCAAGTACAACCACCCATATGTATATGCTGAAAGTTTGTTCTGACGCTCACCCGACGCACGTGGAGTGCCGATGGTCCGGGGAGAGTCACCGGGGGATCCGTCGCGAGCTGAGAGAGAAGCGTACCATACACATAAATTATTAAATAAACCTTCAAATTAAGCCCGGCGAAGCGGGCTGGGTATGCTAGTAATAATAATAATTATTTTTTATTAACACTTACTACACTGATTTAATACGTTGAAGAGCAGTTTGTTTTGAGCGTAATAGTCCAAATAAATAATTAAATATTTATAAATTTTAGCATAAGTAATCGCAATGAGATTTTCAGAGTAATGTTGCACTAAAATACGAAAAAATATGTGAAAAAAAAGGTAAACTAATTTTTTTTTTTTTTTTTTTTGAGTAAAATGAAATTTGCCCATGTGTGGTTGAAAATAATTTTTAAAACTAAATAAACAGTCACTTGCATAATTAATAAAAATTTGTAATAGCTAAACCTGAAGCAACATTACTTCACTTTATGCTTTTATTGTCTTCATGAAGAAAAACTCATTGAATTGACAAGGAAAATGCATCATGTTTATTAGGCACACATATTAATATTTATTTGAACTTTTAATAATTTAATCATTTTGAAAATTTTCCTACTTTTCAGTTTATTACTTGTTAGTTTTAACATTTTACTATATTGCAAGCATTTTTTATAATTTGCATTGTGTTATTGCATTCAAGTTGCTGTTTAAAATTGTAAACAAAGCAATGACCAGAAATCTGCAAAATTCTAAAATTCACACAACCACTGGTCCCAAGTTGTGAGAATTTGAGGTTGTCTACTTCATATATGATGATATATATCAATGAACCCTGCAATAGCATAGCTATAAATTTAAAAAGTAAAGGGCGAGTGTGGTGGTGTGGGACACTTTTTATAAAAGTAAGAAAATCAATTTTCTTTGACACAAACTAAAATTTCAATATATAGAGGGCAAGGTGATTCACTTTTTAATCGCTCTGAACAATTTAGAAATATAATATGCAATAACTATTTTATAATTATTGAATTTCCTTCTTTTACTTTATGACTATGTAAAAAGAATAAATATCTTATCTACACAAGCTTGTGCATAGTGACATGAATATCAGAATATCTAACGCCGGCTCAGTACAGCCATCTAGCGGATCTAAATGTAAACACTGGTATATATTTGTACCTAGTATTATTGGTATTATAATATTATAAGTAATATTATTATATTACTAGGTATATAATATTATAAGTAAAGAAATTGTAAGTTTCAAAATGTGTCCCAAACCCCCTCACTATAGCAATTAATCAAAACTTTATAAGGCACAAGTTGTCTAGTATCAGATATCAGATAGCTATACTACAATCAAACAAGAATTGTAGGTTGATAATGTATGATGTGTCGAATATAAAATTTACAAAACCTGCTTGCCTGAAAAAAAAAAAAAAAAAAAAAAAAAAATCAAGATAGTCATAGATGGCAATAAAAAATCATCAATTCAATTTATTTACATTTTGAAGTAAATGAATATGTTATAAATGTTATAATTTCCCAGATATGTCCTGACTTTTCTCACAGGGTCCTATTTTTGTGAAATTCAGAAATTTTTCTTACATTTGTGAAGATTCTAGTCAAAATTTTGTAAATTTTAAATTATCGAGTCTTCAGGTTCAGATTTTTCATGTGAGCTAAGTAATATGCTTTTTGTGGAGTTGAACTGCTTATTTACAGTCCAGATTTTAATTTTAAATGACTAAATTTTGAAAAGTTCAATTCGAAGGGGAAAATTTCTGAGAAAGGTCTATTTAAGAAACGAATAATTCTGAATTGGTATAAACTGTTTTGCGAAGGGTCCTGTTTTAAGATAAATTATTTTGTGAAAGGTCCTTTAAACATTTTAAAATTCCCTGATATTTCCAGGTTAGTCTCAAATTTCCAGATTACTGTTAAAATAAATTTTCAATGATTATTTCTTTAACAATATTACGTTAATGCATGGAAGCAGCAATTTCAACAGAAAAACAATATGGGACTAAACATTGCCTATTATTTCTTCATACATTATTTTTGCAGTATATTATGATTATTGCTTACTGTTGCTGAAAAATTACCAAAAATAAAAACTATTTAAAAATCTATTTCATAAAATAATAATAATTTGTATGCTTGAGAAAAGGATGGCAAAGGAAGGTAAAATGTGTGCTTTTTAGAAAATTTAAACAATTGATTTAAGTATATTTTCGACAAAATCAGAATTAAGTAATAAAACTTTGAAAAAAAAATAAAGATTTTTATAGTCTATATGCTGGAATTGAAAAGGAAGGTGTGATAGTTTCAAAGAAGAGGGTAAACTGAAATTTATAGAGGAATTTTAAATAAGATTTCTATTATGGAGGAATGCAATGTGGAAGATATATTCATTAATTTAACATGTATCTCAAATTATTCGATTTAGCCAAAAAAGGTTTTTTTTTTATTTACATACATGTTTATTGATAAAAATACACATTGTTGGAAACATAAGTAGTAGGTAAAACATACTTAAAAATAATTGAAATTAAATAATTACAGTCAATTTTTGAAAAAAAAAAATCATATTTTAATTTAAACAGTATCAGTAAGAGTCTTATGAGCAAAAAATACTAAAAAATAAATAAATTTGTATTAGTATCCCTAAACTTCTTTTTTAATATTAATATTTTAAACGATGTATCTAAAATAATTAAAATACCAATCTTGTGATAATCACAAATAAATTTAAAGGGTGAATAATTCTTACAAACAAGTATTTTATTAATTATTTATACTCTAATTGTTAAATTTATTTGAAAATAACTATTTTGTTTCATTAAATTCTGGTTCAAAATGAAGCAATAAAACAATTCTATATATTATTTTTTGGGGGGTATCCATTACTAGAATTTTGGATGTTTTAGTATATTTCTGATATTTACAATAGTACTTAGTAAGACTAAGGGAAGTGAGACTATGAGAATGATTAAGTTGTTGATTATATTAATTTAATATTGAAAAAACTGAAATGAAATAGTCAAAGCATAGCTTTTAAAGAAATTCCATAAAAGTGTTCATTTACGGCACAACTACCCTATATGGATATTATTTTTTTCTGTGTGTGAAAGGGGGGGGGGGGACGCTTGAAATTTTCAGTATTAGTTTAACGACTTCCAAAAATCTTAGGAAAATTAAGAATTGTATCAGATTGAAAGAGCTGTACTCGCTTTATTAAAATACAGAAATAAGTAATGCAATGTATAAATTCTTTATTATTAAGAAAAAAAAAAGCTTTATACAATGCTAATGTATATAATATATGAATATATTTGGCAAAAATGTTGCAGTAATATCAGAAATATCTCGGATTTCTTTCAAAAATAGAATTATACTTCTTTCATGAAATATTTCCATCATAATATCAAGAATAACATATTGAAGTACATACAGAATGCTATAAAACTAAAAAAAATTGTAATTTTGTCCCTACATCTGAACTTAAAGTGTCATTGTTTACATCAATGAGAATGTATGGATTTTAGGTGCCTGTGGATTTGAGGAAGTCTGCTGTCCATTTATTTTTTAAATATCAAGATATTTTTTATATTTCATATACCTGATGTTTACTTTCGAAAAGATGTTTCATAGTTTCTATATTTTATATTTATTTTCAATCTATCATGCTGCAAGATATTTTTTATATTTTCAGTTAAAAAAAGTGTTAATGAATTTTTGAATTGTTGTTGACTGTCATAATGTAGATAAGGAATTTTTGTTTCTGGCAGTGAATTTTTTACTGTCTAATTTAGGTAATTAGTTACATACAGCTTTATTAGAAAATAATCTTTTTTGGTTTTGATTTAGTTGAATTTAAGTTTAAACTGTATAGCATTGTAGAAAATAAAATATGACAAGATTACATTTATGTTAACTTTTTCTTTAAATAATAAACTAATTTTTATTTAAAATTTTTTTTATTTCTGATTTTTTAATGTTTGATACTGAATCCTATTTTTTGTTTTAAATGTATAAAGCAAATTGTTTTTATTTTCAATTTTGTTCTTAGTATAAAAAAAAAAGTAATTCTAGAATATTGTTTGACATTTTTCTAGTTGAGTGCAATATGTTTCTTTTTAATTTTATTTTTGCTTGAAAATATTTATTTAGTGTTCATTTTTGAAGGAGTAGCCAACCATCCTTTATCAAATTTACAAATTGCACCCTGCCCTTTTTAAAAGTTGTAAAATGCATCACTAGTTGTATCCAGATATTTCTAATAAAAGTTTCTCCATTCCATAGTATTTCTATTCTGTGTTCTTACAATCTTGCAAAAAAGATAGAATTTTCTTATTTCTTTAGGAAAAAAAATTGAAATTATTCAATAACCTTGTAATTTATTTGTATTTTTATATTTTTATGTCATAAAATCATTCAAAATTAATGTTTATTGCATATTTTCCAACATTTTTTTCTTCATTAAAGTCAATAATATATTTTCTCTTGCGATAGTCCCCTTTTTCTTTCTAGTGTAAACGAGGGTTTGAAAAAACCCGGGTTTTTTTTTAAAAAGCCCAACCCACTGGGCCCACCAGTCTAAAACCCAGGTTTTTCTGAAAAAAACCCGGGCTTTTTCGGGTTTTATCAAGTTTTTTTTTTTTTTTAAACACTTTAAATTTCTGATTTTTATACACATAATAGTTAAAATCTGAATGTATCAGTGAAACCTGGGTATAATTTTGCATTAAGAATAACTTAATGTATATATTAAAAAATCAAGTTAATTTAAAAGGTAGATTTGTGTCTGATATGACTAGTTTTTTGCATTAAGGTTATTTTAAGCCAGCTATTTTGAGTTAACAAAAAAGGTTCAGAATGTTCGAAAAAAATGTACTTAGTACTAAATACAGTTTGAAGTAATTACAACTAAATCAATGACAATCAAAACTGCACTTTGCTTTTACAAAAATTGATTACTAGTAATAATTTTACGAATGAAATTATGATTAAAATACTATACTAATGCTAAATCAGAATTAGTAAGTACTTTTTATTATAACCAATTAATAGAATAAACCAAATAACTTTACAAAGGTACTTCAATAAATTAGGATTCCCAGGATATGTGGTATTTTGTTATGAGTTTCAATGGTATAACATAACATAAAACAGATTATGTATCAGTTTTTTTTTTTTTTTTTTTTTTTTTTTTTTTTTTTTTTTTTTTTAATGGAAAAAAAGTTTGTTTTTGTGATACATAAAAAATTAAGTTACAATTATTTCTTTTAAAAATTTTCATTTCATGAGAATTAACATTTTTTCCCCTTGTGGTGGAGAGAGAAACTTTATAAGTGATGTATTGTTATTAAGAAATATACCTTAATATCAGTATTAAGATCTTAATAACGATATTATGAAATTAATCTTATGTAATTTAAAGTTGAAATTTCGAAAAAACCCAGTTGGTTTTTTGAGTTGGGCAAAATCATAACAATCCTGTTTTAAGTTAAATATGCTAAATTTATATAGTTTCGTTAATTTTAAAAAAGAAATCAGTTGAAATTTTTTTTTTTCCCTTCCTTACAGCTAATTTATTTTTTGGTCATTATATCAATGCTTAGAAATTCTTTTTAAATCTGGTTCTTTTGAAATATATTTAAATTGGCATTTATCTTTACATTAAGATACCTTAGATTAAATAATGATACAATTGTAAAAAGTAAAATCTTGAAAAAAATTGAAAAAACCCACAATGGGTTTTTTCAAGTGGGCCCACACGAAAAAACCCGCCTGGGCTGGGCCCACTTGGGCGAACCCTGGTGTAAACACTAATTTATTATAGCAGTAAATTGGCTATTTTAAAAATTACTGGATTATTATTATTTTTTTTTTTTTAAATATTGTGATATTTACAATCCTTCATTATTTGAAATTTTAAAATTTAAAAAATCTTAAATCTTTTTTAAATACATTAAAACTATATTTTTTTATATTTAAAACTTTAAAAATTACAATTAAAATAAACAAATCAAAAGATATCATTTCACCACTGAAATAATAAAATTAATACTTATAATATAATAAGTATGGTAATTTGTAATTAAATCTGAGATTTTCTGCATATAGAAATGAAAACCATGGCCTGTTTGTGTTTAAAATTATTGATCTTGGAATTCAGAACAGGCTCAATTAAAGATATTTTGATTGAAACAGTTTGACATCATATCAAATATACAGAGCAATTTTAATCAAAACCAGTTTTGTTTGCCAAATGTAACCAACAGTGATGTCTGTTTTTTAATTGCTTAGGTATACTTTAGTTCAAATTATTCTAGGGTTAAATTGCATAACATCTGTATATAAATTTAGTTGATGTGAATAATTCATCAATATTACTTTTAGTTTTTATTATGTGTAGTTTGAAATATTGAAATACAGACTGCACATTTGCAGTCTTCTATTCTGAATACTAAAGGTTTCTTTTTTTTATACAATTTTCAAAGATTTTGTATATTGAAAAAACTATCTCTAAAAAAAGTAATTAAAATGAATGATTCTACTGAATCAGTATTTGTTGACCACTCTTTTTTTTTTTTTAAATGTTTATTTTGATGCAGGAAAAAGAGAATCATCAAAATAGATATACTTGTGTTTGTACAAAATCTGCCATTATATTTAGGTTTACTTGATAAAGGGATTAAAATTTTTGTATTTTTTTTTTACCATTTTACAAGACTTTTATCAGATTGAAATTAGTTAATTTCTATTTCCCTTATGTTTATGTAACTTAATTGTACTTGGAACTGCTTTCACTTTAGAAATCAGTCATTTTCTTTGGAAAAAGGTAATGACCTCCCCTCCCCCCCCCCCAGAAAAAAAGTAAATGTTTGTACAAAAAATTAGAATATCCCTCAAAATAAAATATTTTTTAAAATTATTATTAAGAGAACAGCCAAAAGAATATTTAATGATCTAAAAAATTTGTTGTCAATATTTCAGTTAAGCACTGTCTAGTGCCAAACATGATTAAAATCTTACCTACATCATTTGAGATAGTATAATATAAGAATATTGTTTAAGTGAAAAATCTCTGTTTTGGAATTTTGATACAGTAGCATTTTAAAAATAAAATATGTGCATATTAAAAAAAAAAAGAGGGGGGGGGAGGCAAAAATGTAATGCTAATTAAACATAAAGTCTATGTAACTGCAGTTTAACTGTTTAAAAAACCTTTTTTTATTTCATTAAAAATATTTTATTACAATGCGCATTTTTGGTCATTTTGTAACACTTCTCTCTCTCCCTCTTGTAAAAAAAAAATAAGCATATTGTTTAATACATTATTATTGGAAAAAAAAAAAAAAAAACTTTAAGAAATACAACAGTCTTTAATTTAAGTAGGCACATACCTAAATAATTAAACAAGAATCATAGCAATATTATCTGTTTGGCATTCACATTTCCACTCTGGCATCTTAATCTTTGAATCAATGTTTCTGCATTGTCCATTACAGTAGACTCCCTCAAATCCGCACATAATTTATGAATGTAAGAAATGAAACATTCAGTTCGCATACAGAGAGAGAATTTAAATTTTTTTAATTTTACCAATTCTATGCATATTTTAATGTGTATTTTCTGTTAATATTCCTGAATCCATGTGTTTTCATGAAGAAAGAATAAATTTAGTCTTGAAAAAATTCAAGATATTGCTAATATCACTGCTAATTACAATCTTCTTACCAAATATATTTATGTATTAATCAAGCTTTTTTGGTTTTTAAGTCTGGGTAAACCTGAAATAAAACCTCCTTATTTTATGATTTTGATGTGAATTACTAATGTTCCTGTGAGATAAGCTTCATTGAATCATTTAGGAAAAATAGATTTCTTCTTTACAATGAATATTTAATCATACATTATTGATTATTAACTTGACCTTTACTTTCAATATTTTAATCATTTTAAAAATTATCTATATTTTTATTTTAGTTTATTACTTATTTTATTATATTGTAAGTATTCGTTATAGTTTAGATTGCATTATTTATTGCACTCAAATTACTGTTTAAAAAATTTAAACAAAGTAATGACCAGAAATTTGCAAAATTCTAAAATCTGCACAACCTCTGGTCCGAAGCTGTGCGGACCCCACCAGTGGCTGAGAGGTTCTGATCTCTCAAATGGTAGACGAAAGTTGCTGGGTTCGAACCCAATCTCGGCCATTGGCCTAACCGTTCGGAGTTTTTGTGGTTTTTATTGAACCTTGTGTAAATACGGGTTAGGTTCCCTTAGAAAGACCCCCACAAAGAGCAGTCATTTATAGATTTAATTACTTTGTATTTTGGTAAAAACAGATTACAGACTATTTTGAAATTTTGATCTAAATAACAAGTCACAAATAAAAAGATAAAGTTTTGGTTTGGATCAAACATGATAATGATATAAAAAGACAAATCCTCTTCCTTTCTAGAGATATCTTAAGGTATCATGTGCCAATCTACCTCCCCCCCCCCCCCCGCCGCTTTTCCCTAAAGTGATAACATTGCATTATATGTACCAGCCCATTATCAGGCTGTTCATGTATTTGCTTTTAATTGTTCATCTATTTCCTTTCAGGGTTTAATTGGAGTTCTTTGCTGCATCTTAATTTAAAGTTTATTGATGTCCTATGTTTTTTGGATGCCTGCCATTCTGATGTCTTCATAACAAGAAATCTGGTACTTATGCTTAAAAATTCTCATTTTTACATATTTGACATTTTGCTTAAGATACATAGTAATTACAACATGATTTGCTAATTTAAATTTTTATTAGCATGATTTTAATGAGTTTTTTTTTTAAATTTGATTTAAATCAATAGTTTGAAGAAGTTGTTTTATTTAGAATTTAGATCAAAATATTTTGTAAAGAAAATTGGGTATGGCCATAAACATGTTGCACATTTTAGGAGTAGAGGAGAGAAAGAAGGCATAAATCTATGCTTTTAAAGTCCCCCCCCCCTTTTTTTTTAATCAAGTATTGAATTTTAAAATAAAAGTGCAAATAGAAAAATTTTAAGTTATTAGTAAAACAGTTTACTTTCTATTAGGATAAGAAAATTTTTAGGGTAAATATAAGCTCTTTCTAATGTATTTTTTAAATCAGAGTGAGAGAATGTAGGCAAATGCAGCTTGGGGGGGGGGGAATCAGATATTGCATTATATTTTTTAAAAACTAATAAAGTATTTTTTAATTTTTTTTTTTTGGTACAAATTTTGAAGTAGTTAGTAAATAATTGTATAATCAATCATTTGTTTATTATTTCATATTCATTTTGCTTCAAAGCATATGAATAATTGTTTTTCGTTAACAAGCTAAGATGATTTCTTTCTTTATCTGTTATAAATAAACTATGTATTTTATAAGATAAACTTATTCATAATTAGTTGTGTATGATTAAAAAAAACCAGATGTATCTTACTGGCAAATAGGATTTTTTTTTCCATTTTTAAAAATTAAATATATAAATATGGTGCATCCAAACAAAAATGGAGTTCTGCTGGAGGTCTCTTCCAAAAGTTCTTTAACTCTTAGACATTATGGGATATTGTGCTTCGCAGTGTTGAATTCATACCAGATTTTTCAAATTTATAAACTGTCTTTTGTGTACTAAATAATAAACATTTGGATGTAATTTGATAAATATTCTTTTACGCAGTTATTAAAATAATAAATTTCAAATACTTCTTGGAGATTTTTGTTTCTTCTTTTGAGTGATTATTTGAAATCAACATTTTTAGTCATTAGATTCAGCTGATAACAGAAGGGGAAAAAATATTATTAGAATGCTATAAATAGCAACAAATCTTTGAATACTCTCTTATTCGACTTCATATTTTGATTTTAATTCTTCATGATAATCTCCTCAATCAAGAAAAAAATTCTTGTACAGTTTGGGCAAAATCTTAAAGATAATCCTGTTATGTATTAATTGCTTTAAATAATCTGCATTTTAAAAAAATTAATTATTTTCTATTAAATATTAAATATTTTAATCTATTTTTTTAATCATTTCACATGTTTTAAGCCTTCTCTTTTGAGCAATAGATATGTTTACCAGTGCATACGGATTTTCATCTTATACATAAAAAAATGACCTAGACCCACTTTATCCAAGGCTTATTTCTAATAAAGTGTTAAAAGTAGAAATTACTTATATCCATTAATCTGAAACAAATAAATTATAAAGGAAAAAGAGAAAATATCATTAGATTTCTTCTATTTTTTTTTTTTTTTTTTGAGGAGGGGGGGAGAGAAACAGTTGGTTTTAAACTATGGTTAAAACCAACTGGTTTAAACCGTGCCAACCCTGATAATTTCTCAACATTTTAATCAAAATCTATCTTATTTCTGTTTTTATTCCCAAGTACTTTGATTTTGAAATCAGTTATGTTGAAAGCAGGTACACATTGATATCTATTAGCAAAAAGTGTGGACTAATAACTATCCCTAAACAGATTTACATATGACTGGAATGTCTTCAGCATTGACATGCTGACAAAACGCAGTAGAGCATGATGATAACATACATACAACTTATAGATATTTTAAAACAGGGAACAATGAAAATACAAATCTTTGGCTTTTGCAATTATCCATATTATTCTGAAATGTAGTGTGAATATATGTACAGTCACTGCCAAAAAAAATCTTGACACTTTCGATTTTTGATGTTTTGTTAAATATCTAGAAATATACACAAGGAATCATTCTGAAACTACTGGTGTGTAAACAAAATAGTACATGTCATATATTTTGACAAAGATTTTTCCCCGAAATCTAACAGGGGACCGTCAATAAATTGAAAAAGAACGAAGATCTTTTGGATCACCCTGTCAAAACTAATGATGCAAAACAGTTTAAACTGCAGATAATGATTAAGTGGCTTATTGTGATAAATTGTGTCGATTTTTATGAATATAGCTTGAAAACTCATAGAGAAATTAACGTTTTTATAAAAACGCTCCAAAATTTTTCCAAGTTTTTTGCTTATAATTTTTAGAGCTCTTCATAAAACACAATAATTTTTTCAGAAAATATGACAAACAACATTGCACATACAGGGTTCGCACGGACCTTAAAAGTCCTTATAAACTCCTTATATTTCGATAGTCCTTAATAAGGATCCTTAAAGTCCTTATTTTTTATTGAAAGTTCTTATTTTTAAACATGAGCTTAATATTAACGCGATCCGTAAAATGTTTGAAAAAAATCGCCAAACATTCCAGTGGTGATTCCCGTCCGAAATTTCCGAAAATTTAAAATTGGGTTAGGAAAAAACAATCGCGGAGAAATGCAAATTTCGTAAAAAGATCGCCAAAAAGCTGACGTTTGGTAAATATTTCGTGGGAAAACGACGATTTCGTCGATGTTTTTGTCGACGAACTTCGCTGATCAAAAGATCGCTGAAAAACGCGAATTTCATGTGCGGATCACGGAAAAAACGGCAATTTCACCAAATATCGCAGTCAAAATGCTGATTTCGTCTGAAGACCGCGGGAAAGCGTCGCTTTCGTCTAAATATTGCGGATATAACGCCGATTTCGTTAAAAGATCGCGGAAAAAACGCCGTTTTCAATAAAAGATCGCTTAAAAATATTTTGTCAAAAGATCATTGAAAAAAAAAACCCGCAGATTTTATCAAAGGATCATGGAAAAAACGCAGATTTCGCCAAAAGATCGCGGGGATAAAACGCCTAGGGATGATTTTCGTTCGAAATTTTAAGGCATCTTCTTCCTAAAATTTGAAATTGGGTTATCAGTTCTGCATAGGTGCCAACTTGTACGGTTTTGCGCGCGGAAAAAACAATCGCAGTGCAATGCAAATTTCGTCAAAGGACGCCGAAAAGCACACACTTCGTCAATATTTCGTGGAAAAACGACGATTTCGTCAATTTTTTTGTCAACGAACTTTGTCAAAAGATCGCTGAAAAACACGAATTTCCTGTGCGGATCGCGGAAAAAACGCCAATTTCCCCAAATATCGCAGATTTCGTCTGAAGACCGCGGGAAAACGTCGAGTTCGTCTAAAGATTGCGGATATAACGCCGATTTTGTTAAAAAATTCCAGAAAAAACGCCGTTTTCGATAAGATTGCTTAAAAATATTATGTCAAAAGATCATTGAAAAAAAAAAAACGCTGATTTCATCAAAAGATCATGGAAAAAAACGCTGATTTCGTCAAGATCGCGGGGATAAAAGGACGTTTTCGAGAATAGATCGCGTAGAAATGCGAATTTTCTCTAAAGATCGTCGAAAAAATGCCGATTTCATTAAAAAGAAACACGGGAAAACGCGGATTTCGTCAAAAGATCGCAGATAAAACCGCCGATTTCGTCTGAAGATCGCGGATAACCCCCCCGGCCGATTTCCGAAAATGCAATGTGAATTTCCGAAAAAAAAATTTCACCCAGAATCACCCCTGAAAACGCCGCTTTTGAGGAAAAAATCGCGTAAAAAATGCAAATTTTGCCGAAAAATCGTCGAAAAAAACATAAATTTCATAAAAAAAAAACCCACGGGAGAACGCTGATTTTATTAAAAGATCACTGAAAAAACGTCGATTTTGCTAAATATCTCAGATAAATCGTCGATTTCGTCTGAAGATCGTGGATACCCCCCTCTGCCGATTTCCGAAAATGCAATGTTAATTTCCCCCCCCCCCCCCCCAAAAAAAAAAAATCACCCAGAATTGCCCCTGAAACAATCATAAATTGCCAAATATGGCAGCTGAAAAAAAAATCAAGTTTCTTTGTTATAATTCTCTTATTTCTGATTGGACATTAAAGCTGCCTCTTGTGTTTTCCGATTGTGACATAGAAAACTCGTATCCACAAACACCAATTGTAATCAGTATTCACCATCTAAAATTTCATTTTCTTTGATATAGAGAAATGAATAACAAAGAAGATATTTTGCCAAAGAATTGCGCCAATCTGTTCTATAATCCGCTGATCTGTCTTTGATCGTAGTCTTTCTTTCTTTCTAACCGATGACCAGGCCCCTACCTGCCGTGTTATTTCAGCTTAACGAGTTAAATACCTGGTACCGGGGTGGACGACTGCCTAATTGCCACGTAGCAGCAATAAACTTTGCTTCGCATGCCATCATTTCTCCAGTACTTGCTTGTTGTTGAGCATACTTTGTTTCGCCTGTTAATTAATGGTACATCCTGTTGTTTGAACTGCAAATGGCTTCGGAAGATGGTCTCGTAATTTAGAGTCTTGATCAGATGACGAGATCTTAACCTGGCAGAGCACCTCCAGAGGTATAGTTCACATGTAACTTGGAGGACTTTGCACCCACGACGGATTTTACATACACCAGGCGCCTTATTTCACTGGATATGTGTAGCATGGTTAACACAACAGTCTTCCTCTGCAGGAAATAAAAGGAAATTAATTGAAGATGACTTAGGTTTAATAAAGAAAAAAATATGGCTTCTTGAAAAAGAAGTATCAGAGTTAGAAAATAAGGCCAATGAATTAGCTGATGAAGCTGAATCAACTAAAGATATTCAATTATTTATAAAATCGAACAATTGTAGAAAATCTGCAACAGAGAAAAAGGAAGAAATTTCCTCTCTGACCAAAGAAATAGATGTTAAAAAACAGTTGCTAGCCAACTAATGTTATATATTTACGATTAAATTTAATGTAAGTAATTATGTGTACTGTTCTTTTTTAACTTCAGAAAGTCCTTATTTTTCTTTTAACGAAGCCCTTACAAAGTCCTTACAGAGTCCTTATTTTTCATTTCGCAAACTCTGTATGAACCCTGACATAACACCCTGTAATCAGAATTAAAAAATAATAAAAAATGTATGAAAAATGAACGGGTTTACTAAATAATTTTTTACTGCGCATGCGTCAACGCTATTGACATTTCATTTGCATATTATGTTAGTTAAATGTATAGAGCAACTTTTGTGAAAGTCTCAAAAACATAGCTTGAAAACCCTGAAAATTATCGTTAATAGAATATTGTCAAAATCCATTATTCCCAAAATGAAGCAAAAAAATGAGGGGCTGTATCCATATTCTATTGATTAGTACCTACACAGTATTGCACGTACTACTATATTTGGATATAACTCCTTATCTTTTTGCTTTATTTTGGAAATAACGGATTTTGATCATATTCTATTGACGATAATTTTTAGAGTTTTTAAGCTATGTTTTTGAGACTTTCACAAAAGTTGCTCTATACATTTAGCTAACATAATATGCAAATGAAATTTTAATAGCGTTGACGCATGCACAGTAAAAAATTATTTAGTAAATTCGTTCATTTTTCATACATTTTTTATTATTTTTTAATTCTGATTACAGGGTGTTATGTGCAATGTTGTTTGTCATATTTTCTGAAAAGATTATTGTGTTTTATGAAGAGCTCTGAAAATTATAAGGAAAAAACTTGGAAAAATTTTGGACCGTTTTTATAAAAACTTTAATTTTTCGTCGAGTTTTCAAGCTATATTCATAAAAATCGACACAACTTATCACAATAAGCCACTTAATCATTATCTGCAGTTTAAACTGATTTGCTTCATTAATTTTGACAGGGTGATCCAAAAGATCTTCGTTCTTTTTCAATTTATTGGCGGTCCCCTGTTAGATTTCGGGGAAAAATCTTTGTCAAAATATATGACGTGTACTATTTTGTTTACACACCAGTAGTTTCAGAATGATTCCTTCTGTATATTTCTAGATATTTAACAAAACATAAAAAATCGAAAGTGTCAAGATTTTTTTGACGGTGACTGTAGTGTGAAATGTAGTGTAAAACAGTGAAGCGATAAAATGTAAGGCCAGGTGAGGTAATTGCAAAAAATATTATTTTAATCTACAAAAGAATTACATTGAACATGCAAACAGGCATTGCTCTCAACATTTTAAAAACAATTTCAACAATAATATTTATAAATATTACTGATAATAAAAATTTAATTTGCTCATACCATGAGGGTTTTCTGAAGAAACATGAAATAAAATCCTTCATTACTTTTTTGTGTGTGTGTGTGAATTTAACTACATTATGACCTCGATCCATTGTTTTTCTAAGGGTGCGGGGGAACAATAAATGCGGGAAAATGATGAATGCGGATTACCTTCAAAACATGAAAAAACACGATGTTTAAGCATTACTAATGAATGTAATGTATACAGTATACTAATTTATTGCTTACTAAACTGTAAAATAAATAATCCGAAGTTATAGAATATTGATATTTATTTTTAAAAAATCAAAAGTTTTGCTTGGATTTTCGATTTTATTATTTTCTTTAAATCAAAAAATAAATTTTCAAGATATACAACATTTTTTTTTCAATTATTAATGAATGTTTATTGTATAGGCTACAATAAAATTGATGCATAGTATCTTGTTATATGTACCTACATTAAAAATATTTTCACTTTTCTACATTTATTTTCTTACAGAAAAAAAAAAAAAAAAAAAAAAAAAAAAAAAAACTAAGCTCCTAAAAGTAATAGTGAAATTAAAAAGATGTTAAGTAAAAAAAAAAAAAAAAAAAAAATGTGCTGTTCATGTGAATTTAGTGTGTACTTTTTAGAAAAGAACAATTTTACCCCCCCCCCCCCCCAAAAAAAAAAAAAAAAAAAATAAAATAAAATAAAATAAAATAAAAATAAAAACAAAATAAAATAAATAAAAATTTCATTCTTTTAAACAGTTGCATATAAAGATACTATATTTACTGTGTGTATGTACTAATTATTGATGTACATTAAATAGTGAATTTTAAAAATTATGTGTAAGGTTGTTATTGTGTGATATTAATTGTGAACAGGAGATATACAATATAAACTTTCAAAAACTCAGTCTTACTGAAAAAGTGACTAAAATAATAAGAGATAAGTTACAAGTTTAAAATATACATTTTATTTAAAACTTTTTACTTTTGGGTTGTATTTTCAACTTATAACATCTTTTTTTATTATCTCAGTTGGCTTTTATGAAAAACAGTGAGCTTTTTTAAGCTCATATTGTATATTTTTTGTTTGAATCAGAGTGGAATTTTTCAAATCAATGAAGTATTTGGGTTTTTGATGTGGTCGTTCACAAGAACTTTTTGACATCACAATTTAAACTTGTCATAAACTGAAACGTCAAAAATCACCAACCCTGTGGTCAGATTTTTTAAAAAATAATTTATAGCCTGAAGATGATTTTTTAAAACTTTCCACAAGTCAATTTTGTTTTGAAAATTTATTTGAATGTATTTTATCTGAGTATCATTATATTATGGCTAAGTTTAATGCATTTAACTTTTTCTTTAAGGTACTCAATGTTGCTTAATCCTGTGTGTGGAACAAACTACAGCAAACCAATTGGCACTGCTATTTATATTGTAACATGGCCAACCAATGCATTATTCTACCAAAAAACAAATTATGAAAAGAAATTTATATGAATTAATATAATTATGTATTATAATATAATGTAATTTATTTATTGTAATAAATATATTTCTGTGTTTTAATTGATTGTTTTGTGATTATTTCTAATTCATAATAATCTTTATCGCTTTAATCTACTAAAATAAACAATCTTAACTTTTAACTACGTTTTTTCTAAATACACATGAAGCAGTATTTTTATTGCATTTTAAATTGTCAATGGTTAATATGTAGAAGTTTTGTTAAATATTGTTTGTTGACAATTGTAAAGATTCATAAATTTATCGGATTCATTTTAATTTATTAATCTTTTTAATTTTTATTTTGAAAATTAAATTTATAAATGTTTTTATAGTTTATTAAACTTCTACATATTTGTTTGTGAAGGCCCATTGAGTATTCCACTTAAATACTAAATGTAAATTCATATATTTCAGATAATCAGTGACAGTGCTGCAACTATATAAGTCATTTAGAGAATAAAGTTTGAATATTTCGATATTGTCTTCAGTTTTTTGCAGTTGTATTAAATTTGTTACAAAAATTTTGGTTTTTTAAAAATATATATAGGAAATATGTTTAAAAGACACAAGTATAGTAACATGTGTATTCTTTGTACATCAACTCAATCTAAATATTCATAACTTATTCTACAGTAATTTTTTTATAATTTCATTAATTCTTTACTTCCTAATGGCACTTTAAATCACTATTAAAATAACTTGTTCTACGATTCATTTGGTATATTGATTGTAATAATACAATTTAAAATGAATTATACTTACTTTACATTATTGGTTGCAAAAAACAAAAACATTTCTAAAAGGATGATTTTTTTCCCCCATTTCCATCTTTTTAGCTATTTTGGCATTGAAAGAAAAGAGGGGAGAGGGGCAGTTTAAGTTTGGAAATATTTTTATGTTTCAGTTGTAACAGTATATTCAGTTGTAGTTCAGTTATATTTCAGTCAATTATATTTGTGCATTTCTTGATTCTATAAAATATAAATAAAACATTTGATTGAAGATATAAATATTGCACAGAATCCCTATGCATTCAAATTTAATTAATTTTACTTAGCAAAATTCTTCTAAAATTTATTAATTGATTGTGTAAATTTTCTAATGTAGCTTCAAATATCACAAAAAATGCTTTGGAAAATGAAAGTTTCACAAATTTATAATTGGGAACATAAAGGTTTAAAACCCCAACATACTGTAGTAAATTTCTGAGTGATTAATTGATTTATATAATAATATTGTAAAAAATCGATTTTAAGTTAACTACATACAGAATTTCTAAAAGTCTGGTATTAGTGCTCTACATTTAAAAATATATACTAAGTTTTGCAAGAATAACAAAACACTATTTTTCCATTCTTAAAAAATCGCAAAAGTTTGACTTGTTAGGCAGTGGCAGTTTCAAACATTTAACTGAAAGTAAGTAGATAGATTTGTATGTTGAGAGAAAATGAAAAATTCAATTAACTGATAAGAATCTTGGAAGTAATTGTAAAATTTTGGTCAATTTTAAATTTTATTCTTTGAAAATGTATGATTTTTTTAAAAATACATTGAAATTCTTGTTTAATACATATAGATAACATAATATAAAAAAGAAACTCATGTTATACATGGATAATAATCTATATTGCATGATTAAGAAATTTTAATCTAGTGCAGTAATAAATTATTTGTTATACGGCCAAACAAAAAGTTGGTTCCTGGTTGGGCATAATCAGTATTACATACTACTCTTTTTATATTTTTTTATATATTATTTATTGTACAAGAACTGCTATTTATTTATTTTACTTTTTTAAGACTGTATATCTATACATTAGTAAAGAATGAAACCAATTTGATATAATTTTACATGTACTTCTGATATTCTTGTAACATAAAATCAGAATTTTTATTTCCCATTTATTACATACATTTTTAATTTATCGTTTTATGACTGTGAGATGTATATATACGAGCTTTTGATTATTTGATTTTTAATAAGGTCAAACATTCATATATATGTGTATTAAGCTTATATAACAGGCTGAAAATATGATTAAATAACTTATCAAAAATTATAATCAAAAGACCAAACATGTCCAGAGTGTTTTTGAATTTGACTGACAAATTCAGAGGAGTTATTGTGGTTATTTAACTGTATTATAATTTTTTTTAACATGTGACTGTAAAATATCAATGTATGATCATTTGATTTTATTATGGATTTATTAGTATATGCTTATAAAGTATGCAAGATGTTGCCGAATTTGGGCGACAAAATCATAGGGTTGATAGGCATCATGGGATGAAAATTTTTCATGGTACATGAGATGATTTCAAACCACGCTGAGTTAGATAAAATCACAAAAATAGTTGTGAAGTGTGTGTTGAGTAGAACAAATAAATAGGAAAACATTTATTTGACCTTAGCAGCAATACAATGTATTACAATTCCACATCAGGGCATGATTCGACATGACAAGGGATTTTCACTTCTATTGTTCAAAATTACATGTGCAAATGTCATTGCACAGCAATCATTTTGTACATGTCTACTGTGCAATTACCTTTGTGGGTTCAATTTCAAACAATTCCTATAAAACTTCCTTGTCTTTTCTTTCTCATGTCAAACTGTAACGCATTATAATCCTGCTTAGGTCAAATAAATGTTTGTCTGCT